>JAMZAV010011783.1:0-19896 GCA_024449915.1 Sweltsa coloradensis
AAATAAAAAAGTGGATAAACCAAAAGTTTTAAAAACCATGGTTTCAAGCCAGCCCGTGGAGAACATGTCCACATCATGCTACATAGACTATACTGAACATCACTGTTGCTTTACTCTATTGGCTCTTTAACACTGTGATTGACACTCACGTATCCACGTTAGTTCATTCAAGTTATAAAATACACACTTTAGAGGCGGGGGTGGGGGTGGGCCTTTTGTCACGACATATAGCCAATAAACAACCCCTTGCCCTCAAAATATTTGTTAGTTTGTACTAAACGAGCGGTGCGTCTCATTTGACCGTATCTCATTCGACCGTAATCTCAAATGACCGACTTTAAACATCAGTCTCAAAAGACCGAGTCTCATTTGACCGAAGTCTTAAATGACCGTAGTCTCATATGGCCGTAGTCCCCTATGACCGTAGTCTCAAATGGCCGACCTTTCTGTGACGTACGGAGTCGGCCAAATGAGACAAAAGTCGGTCATTTGCGACTACGGTCAGATGAGAATACGGTCGTTTGAGACGTAGTCGTTGTAGGTTTGAAAAATTTGATATTTTTGATTTTGAAGTATGGGTAAATGATTGGATTTTAATAAAGATAAACCGGGTAAACAGATTATCCAAAGAAAAATTCCAGTGAGTTTATTTTGTAAGGAGTTTGAAAGACGCTAAAACAATTGTGAAATGTTGTAAAGTTAATCGTTTCCATGGAGGAGATAATTGATTGATTGATGATTGATGATTGATTGATCTTTGCTCCGTTATCTTTTATTTTAATTTTATTTGTACATATTTGCATTCTCATTTACAACATTTTGAACATACATGTAACATTATTAAGCGAGCGAAGCGAGCGTTTCCATTTGACTCTGCCGGAAAAATTAGTCACTGGTTTTGTTTTGTTTTTGTTTGTTTGTTTGTTTGTTTGTTTTTTTTTGTTTGTTTGTTTGTCTCGCCATAACGTTCGAACGGAGGCTCGGATCGAGTTGAAATTTTGACCATCCGCAAGCTTCGTTCTCGATTGAATCCCAAATTTATTTTTGGGTGGCAAAATCGTTCAAAAAGTTAAAAGTTACATTAAAGTTTTCGAAAGTTTTTTTTTTAAAAAACTAAACGGCGCCCAAATCTGGGGGGCCCAAATTTTCTTTTTTAGAATGTCCTTTCCGGGTCACGAATTTTTAAATTTTTATTTTGATTCGATAATATTTGGATTTTTTTAAAAACCAAAATTAACTTCCCATGGCCAAAAGGAAGGGCAAGTTTTTTTTCCCCCAAAAAAAGTAATAAAAAATATTTTTTCGAGGAAGCGTCTATTTTTTTTTTGTCAACCCAAGATTTTTAAAAGTTTTGCCAAATGGAGTCAAGGTCCTCTAGAAGGGGCGGTAATTTTAACCCCCCAAAGAAAAGGGTTTTAAACACCCCTTTTTAAAACCCAAAACCCTTTCCTTGGAAATTAATAAAAAATATTGGAAACTTTGGCCCGGGGGACACCCGAACATCGAAATTTTTTAAAATTAAAAAATGTGCAATGTTTGGGTTTTACCAACCTGCTGGGGTTTAAACCCAACCCGCGTCCAGCTGAGCTTTCCTATTAATAAGGGAATGCGAGAATAAACGAACAGCACCTTTTTGCTCCATTATCAATCACTCTTACCCCTCTCACTATTAGGGAAAAATATTTGCTTCTTTCTTTAGTGAATGTTTTTTTTTTTCGATCCAGCATTGATCATTTTCTTTTTTTGGCAAAAAACACATTCAACTCAACCTTTTTTTGTTTCTCTAATTTTCCGATTATTTTCCGAAGGGAATTGTTTTTTTAACCCTTTTGGTTTCCCAACGAAACTCGTATCCTCCCAGGGGAGGGATTTTTTAATAGGCAAAAAACCAACAAACCATCATTGGTTTAGAAAACCGGGAAAAACTTCAATTTGATTTTTGGGGTTTTTTTTTTTGTTTTTTTTTTCCCCAAAAATAGTTTCCGGGTGTTTTTGTTTTTTGTATTTTTTTTTGTCTTTTTGTTCGCTCTCTCCCAGGAAAACGGCATATGCGCTTTTTTGTTTTAAATTTGGAGGGGCCCTTTTGGGAAAAAATTCCAAAACTTAGAGCTTTATTTTTTTTTTGGGTAAAATCGAAAAAATATTTCTCTTTAAATTTTGGGTACTTTTACAAATTTTTTGGGCGATATTTTTCTTTAAAATTTTTGGAAAACCTACCCCGGGGAAATAT
Organism: Sweltsa coloradensis; assembly: GCA_024449915.1. Taxonomy (NCBI): domain Eukaryota; kingdom Metazoa; phylum Arthropoda; class Insecta; order Plecoptera; family Chloroperlidae; genus Sweltsa; species Sweltsa coloradensis. Next base: position 2,231 of record JAMZAV010011783.1, read on the forward strand.
TGATAAAACTTTTAAAAAACCCGTTTAAAAAAACAAAATCAATTGTTTTTATTTTGAGACTTTGAAAAAATTTTTCCCTTATAAAATTTGGGGAAATTTTTTAAAACCGTTTTTTCCCCCCCTTTTTTTTAATACGCCTTTTCGTGATATTTGGGCCGTTTTTTGCCCAAAAGGGGTTTTGGGGCTTACAACTTTTCATATTTTTACTTTGACATAAAGATTAGGGGTGATGTGTGCCTCTTGAAAAAAAAAGTTGAAAAATTTTGGTAAAAAATTCATAAAAAAAAGGTTTTTAAAAATATAACCCTTTTAACAGGTTTTTAAATGAAGAAGTAATATCTAGTAAATTAGAAAATTTAAAAAGATTCCATATAAAAAAGTAATCATTAGACAAAATTCCAAAAAAAAACCCCCCCCTCCAACCCGACTAAAGAAAAACGTTCGCGAAGCGGCCCCCTTTGGGTATAAATGTACACATTCTGGTCTACTATTTATATCTATGGTAACCATTAAAATATTTTATGCACACTTCGGCAAAAAAATCGTTTGCCGGTGTTGATTTAAAACCATTCCAATCCCCTTATTTCATGCGGCTTACACGCACCTTTCTTTTTCGGGTAAGCTCTTTGACTTTTTTGCTAAACCCCTTTGACATTGGGGAAATAGGGGTGTCACAATCTAAGTCATTTTTTAGTTATTAAAGTTTTGGGGTAAATTTTATTCTGTGGAGGATTGGCAGTTTTAAAAGGGAAGTCGTCTTGTCTATTTCGTACTGTTGTGTAATTGATGACGTATTTGCCAGGATATCGGGAAAGGGGGGGCTCCCTTTCAGGGTTGGGGTTTTTTGGGTTGGGGGTTTTAAGTCATTTTAAAAAAATTTAATAAGAAATCCCTAACCTAAAAACTTTTTTAAACCCTTTTTCCCCTTGGTCAGCTTTGGAAAATGCCACTTTCATGATCAAAAAACCTTTAATCTGTTAAATTTTTTTGGTACTCAAAAAATTAAAGTTTTTTTTTTAAAAAAAGTTGAAAGTTTTACTAAAAAAAAAATTTTTTAAAAAGGGGTATTTCGATACAAAAATTGCTCTCTTTTTCTTCTATTTTATAATTTATGAATAAATACAATTTTTAATTATTTAAATTTTTTTCAAATAAGTGAAAAAATATTAAAATATTAATTTTTTTTATTTTCCCCTTTTCATACTATATTTTTAATGTCAAGAAAAGGTTTTTTTTTTAGGTTTTAAATTTAAATAGATTTTTTTTTGAATTAAAAAACCAAAAAGGTTTTATAAATCAGCTCCACCCCGATACACAAAGTCGTTTTCCAGATTTCTCTCTTTGCTTTTAATTATTTTAATTCACCCTAATTTATTTTATAACTTCCACCATGTTTTAAAGCATTCGTCCAAACCCTTAAAAATAGTAAATTTAAAAAACCCTAAACAATAAAATTTTCGTGTAAATAAGTGTTGTTGGGTGCCCCCGGGGCCTCCCCCTACTTTGAGGGGCGGGCCCCCCCGGGGCTAAGGGGGCAGGCCTAATGGTTCGGTTTCCCGGGGTAGAGGTGCCGGGTTTCCCCCCAGGCGAAGTGGGGGGAGGGGTAGGTAACAGTAATCGGAAGCAAAACCCAAAGTAAAGGGGCAAACCCTTTGGGAAAAAGGGAAAACGATCGAAAAAGTTTTTTTAAAATTTTTTTGAAATTTTTGACTGGGGATAACTTTTTCGGGTACGACGTTACTTTTTTTTTTAAACCCCCCTTTCTAAGGTTACAAAAAATCATTTCAGCAATTTGGGTATTTTAAAGTTTAAGGTGTTACCGGAGTCCTCTGAAAGGAATTGTAAAACTGTTATAAAAACTGTATGCTTGCCCCCTTAAAAAAAACTTTTTTTCAGCGTAAATTCTATAAAATTTAAAGGCAAAACCTTCTCCCTTATTTTCAACTAACCATTTTGATTATTTGTTTTTTTATTTTTTTAGATAAAAGTTTATAAAAGATCTTTTATGGTTTTACTTTTTACATCTTTTTTTTTGTATTTAAAAAAATCTAAAATGTATTTTTTTTCTGAAGCTATCAAATTTTTTAATGAAAAACATCCAATAAAAAAACTACATCACCCAAGTTCTAGTATATTTTATTGTGAGTCGATTAAAAAAAGAAATTTTGCCGATTATATTATTGTGGCTGAGTAGTTCCAGCCGGACTGCGGAAAGACTGCATGGTGCCGATATTAGACTCCTGTGTGCCACTAAGGCAAACAAATAAAATATTACACTGGTATTACAAATAGTTTATTTAAGCAACACCAGGGTCAGGTAAAAAAGTAAAATATTTAGTATATGAAAATCCTGCAACATGCGATGCTTGATTTTGTAGCTGTTCTGACAACTCATCGAATTTTTTATGTGTGTAGTCATGTTTAACAAATTTATTTTTTTAATGATGCTTATTTTCTATTCACACTCCTATACTTAAAAAAAACAACAATAACTCGTGTTATTATTGTATAATATGCTTTTAATTGTTTTTCTTTACTGGTATTTGAGTATTTAATTTGTGTCAGTTGAGATTCATACGGGAAGGTTTGTCTGCTCATCAATGAAAATGAAATACCAGCTATTTTTTGTGCTGTACTGTCCGTGATAGACAATCTTTAGCTAAAACGGGGCAGTTTTCTGTAAAACTGACACGCAAGTCTACGCATATTATTTTATTCTTTTGGGTCGGGTGCGTCTTTGGTGTAGGTTGGAGTAGGTTTGGAGCAAGCTAGACAATACCAGCCTATGCTATAACAAGCAGTTTCTGTAAACTGACAAGCAAGTCTACGCTTTATTATTATTCTGCCGTGTCGGTGTGCGAAATTTGGTGTAGGTGGAGTAGGTTGGAGTAGGTTGAGAAGGGTTTGGGAGAAGGTTGGTGCAAGCTAGAGTCTTCGGTGTAGGTTGGAGTAGGTTGGAGAAGGTTGGAGTAGGTCGGGTAGGTCGGAGTAGGTTGGAGTGGGTTTTGGAGCAGGTTGGAGCAAGCAAGACAATGCATTCTGCCGGTCGGGAGCGTGTTCGGAGTAGGTTGGAGTAGGCTGGAGTGGGTTGGAGCAGGTAGAAAATGCAAGCCTAGCTTCTTGTCTAGCTCGTGCGCCCTGGGGTTTTGCAGAGTCTCGCTCGCTTCCAGTCCACGCCCATGTCTAAGAGAGTATTTAAAATTTCCCTTTCCCTACTTAATATGTTGGCCAAATCCAAGCAGGGGATGCAAACCCGGGGCAATGACATCAGTGTAGTATTGTGTTTACTTTACAGTCGAGACAAATCAGAGGATCAGGAACATCTTGGGTCGGATTCGAACCCATTACCTTTGGCCTCTGAATTTTGGCAGGATTTTAAAAAAAAGTCAATTTGTGTCAATGTCACGAAATCACTGTGTAATTTAGTTTTGTTAGTTATAGTCATGACTTTTGGCACATATCATGAATATTTTGCAAAAAGTGTGTTTTGTAAGTTAAAAATAAGCTCGGAAGATCTATTTGTAAGAACAGATTTCAGCGAGGGGCTGTAATAGTTTGAAGGGTCCGAAACAACCATGTCGACGCCGACGCCATCAACGAGCGTATGACCCCAAAATAATAATATCAACAAATGACCTTGGAGTCAGAATGACTTGGAAATATGCGTTATTGTGTGCGAACGTTTATCTTTCTATTAGTTTTTTCAAAAATTATTAATTACTAAGTTGTAATTTAATTCTTCATCAGTTCATTAGTTGTGTTTAAATGCATTGTTGTAATGCTACTATTTCAAATATTTACTTAATGTAGTTTATTGTTGTTTTCTGCATCTATGTAATTAGATTTATTTAGTTGTCCTCCTTTGTAAATCATTTTTTTTAACTGAATAGGATGACTTTAATAAATAATAAAATTAATTAATTACTAATTGCAGTAACTAAGTATGTCCTCCCGAACTTCAAACGATTCATACCTCTAGCTCGACACATGGGGGGTCGCCTGTGGTCTAGTCTGGCCCGCCTAGTCGTGCAGACTCCCCCTCAGGGTTTTAAACTCATCATCATCTTAGCTAATCGTCTCCAAGTCTGCGCAGCTTCGTAGCTAGAAACGTTTAGCCTCGTATCAATCATCTCTCTCGATCATTAACCTCAATCTTCTTCACACTGTTCCTTCCTCGTTGCCCACCCGTAGCCTCAAGGCCGGGGGACGTGGGTTCGAACACCACACAAGGCACGGGCGCGTCTGCTGTGCGTGCGTGTAGTCCACACATCATCTAGAAGCAACCTCTTCCCTCAGCACACGCCCTTCCCTTGGCTGCCGCTGTAGGCCTCATTGCATGTCAAGAAACTTGTGCACAAACTCTACGATAGGGATGGGAAAAAGCGTTTTATTTTTTAAACGTTTAAACCCCTTAAAATTGGCACGTTTAAACTTTTTAAGCTCAATTTTCTAAAAAAAAAACAAAAAAAACAAACAACGGTTAATTTTAGGTGGGCGGGGGCCCTTAGGTTTTACAACAAAAATCGTAATTCTGTTTTGAGGGACCGCCCGACGAAAAATTAATTGACTTTACCATTGAATGAAACGCACCTCCTTCCATCCCCAAAAACCGCTGGCATTGTCCCAGGCAGCACTGCAATTATCAAATATCATCTACGTCTTGATACTCACAAAAACTTCTTGCCACCGCTCACTGCAATTGAAGCAACCCCCATCCCAACAGCCTCTGCTACAGGGGTCCTCCGTGTCGTTGCTGCCTTCTTTCCCCCCAAGGAAAACTTTCGACCCCCAACCCAACCCAAGACCAGAACATTATATTTTCTAACAATATACCAACAGTCATTGTACATGGCATTGTACTTTCATCAGAACAAGAATGTCTGTCAACTCTACATTCTTAATGCCCCACAACCCACTCTGTCAACATGGCAAAACGCGTTTTTTCTCCCCTTGTAATAAATCATCCTACATTTGAGGGTTTCAGACCCGGTATTGTATATTTAAGCAAGAACATATGTTCGTTCATTGCATAATTCTAAGCTCAGCTAAGTAATTAAGAACGGTTTTATTCTCACACTTGCATTTAACGACCCGGCACTTCCCCATGTGCAACAGACAAGATGCCTTAATACAGCCTGGGACCCGGCACCTCCACCAAAATTAAGCATTTTTATAAAATTGTCGGCCTAATTTGTTAGCCTGTGTTTGTGTAGGCTCCGAAAGTAATTACAAAAATAAATTTCGTTTATAAAAAAAATTACTATTAGGCCTATTTATACACGTGTATGTAAAACTCTTAAACATTTAAACTCTACATACATGTTTAAACGACACATTCCTACTCTAAGATGCACTCAAATCAGAATTCTAAATTGGCTGAAGAGAGAAAGTGGGGCATGCAATTACTTGTTACAGTGAACGAAATTTCAATGTTGTATGTTTCACTCCTCCATTTTATATATATTTAATTATTTTTACATTAGTTCGTTTTTTAAATACACCTTTTTAAAGTTAAATTAAAATATCACCTCCTAAGTAAACTAGGGCAAGAACTCGAGTAAGAAAAATAGGGAGCGAAGCTTATTGCTGTACAATGTTTTCTGTTGTATCTTCCGAACAGTTTTGGTGGAGGTGCCGGGTTGTTCGTGTTTCCTCCTTTAGGTGGGACAAGCTCCGCCCCCCTACGCGTGGGTCAAAATACTTTCTTCCTCGTTTAAGGTCAATGTCAACAAAAACACGTGTCATCGAGGTCATGTTGGGTTTTTATCGCGAGACGTGACGCACGCACAAACGGACGGACAGACAGACTAATAGACGTATACAATACACATTAAAGAAATCAAATAATTTTCGAGTAATTTCACTGTGTTCTGTTCTATTTATAACTTCTACATTCATATTATTAAGCCTTTTGAAAAATGTCATCCACAGTGACGACGCTACGTCGGGAATCAAGGAATAATGAAAATTTAAATTCACCACTACGACGCGCCCGAAACACCCCGTAATTTACTTAAACCCAAACTTAATATTAGACGGTTTTCGGGACATTGTACCTATAGTTAATGAGAGTGTAAAAAAAAAGATTTATGAACATCATGGGAGTTTTTCTCTCTTATCTAGGTGCCCGTTAGGGCGCCGCACCCAAAGCCGCGGTGCGCTACACACTCAAGCACCTTATACACCAACCCGAGTTGGGGTGATTTCGGGGTGTTACCCAGCCGTCTGTAACGTGATGTGAACTTGAAAACTATCACAATCGAGGGGATTTAGGTACCTGCAACACATCCAAATTTTATTGGGTACGATTATTCCTTCTTGGTGAAAAAATGGCTTGAAACATGTTCAAAATCACTTTTAAAGGGTGTTTGCTACTGCCTACTACTGCCTACTACTGCCTACTACTGCTCACATCTAATACGTCGGCCCGCGATTCTGACCAGACGGGTGGGACTACAATGTTCATATTTTTCATGGACATTAAGGTTTTTAGAATGATAGTCTCTTTTGAAAAAAAAAGTTGAAAAGTTTGTTGGAAGGCTTCCAAATAAAGGTTTTAAATAAGCCTTAAACACTTGGCATACAATCAACAAGTAACCATAGTTACTTGACACTTGTTGACGGTAATAAGCAGAGTTAGGCGGGAAAGTGCGATACGTTTAAAAAAATAGCGGACATTTAAAATTTTCTTCTTTGTGTGGAACGAGAAAAGGTGTCATTAACTCTCATAAAAAAATCAGAAACCGTCCCCTGGCCTAGGCCCAGATGTGGAAAATTATTTATAATGCAAAAGTGTTAGGTCTAAAGTTCCCTTTGGGTATAGGACTAGTTTAAAAATTCATACTTACACTACATGTTTGACAAGCCTAGCCAACCCTATGCCAGCACAAAGTTGTTTTGATATGAACTTGCTCAACTGTTTGTTTACATAATTGCAACAATCAAATCATTTCATACAATTGTCTTTTCGATTGGCCACGTTTATGAAGGCACTGCCATCTAGAATAAATATAGAACTTTTTTCGAGCTCTTTGCTATACGCAAATCTTTTTAAAGTGTTTGGATTTCGTGAAAACTCTTTCAACCATAGACATCCTATATAATTGGCTAGACCAGCAGTCGGTGGTCCCTTCCGGTACAATTAGAAGCCATCTTAAAATGACAGTTTACATGTTAATCAAATGGGAGCGATTTGGGGCCAAATAGTTTAAAGATTGCCGCCAGGTTGACAGGAAAGCATACTAGCCTTTAACACCAAATGATTAGTAAATTCCCTTATGAAATCACTTGGTATTGTTTCTTTTGTTTAATACCATGCTGCACAAGCTAAAACCATATCAAACAATCCAGAAAAATACTTTATTGCATTAAAAAAGCATAAATTAAAACCCCAAATCGCATCTTGAAATGGGCCGGTTGAGTCTTCAATTTGCTACGCTCGCGCCTGTGCGGAGGTATGGGAGACTGCTAATCTAGCCTACTATGGGGGTTTAATTAATAAAATGCTTTCAAACTCACAACCCATGACGTTTTCCACGATACCGTTCAAGAATCCCAAATTCCTTCGAAAACGAAAACGACTTCGTTTTCAAATTGGCTTTTTCAACTCATCTCCCACGAACTCAGGAATTGGGGTCCAGTCCTTATACCGTCGTTATACCATGGTTATCCACCTATACCCAGGATGTACATGAATCCGGGTCTGGGATATTTTACATCCTATATTGTTACTGCTAATACCATAGAATTTAAATCAACTTTGATAAAAATATTATATTTTAGCAAATAATTTTGTAATGAAACTGAAAAAGTAATGAGATCACACACATAACAAAAACTTGTAGAAATACAGCCAACCTTACACACTCAAAAGGAATGAGATCTAAAAAGGGCCAAGCTCATCTCCCCTTCCACATAAACGTACAGTGTCCCAAACAGCATCCTCGAAAAGCTTGGCAAAATAGAATTTGCATGTTATTACGTTTAAATTAATTAGAAAAAAAGAACTTGGGATAAACTATTACGTTAATTAATAATCGCAAATTCTATTTTTGCCAAGCTTTTCGAGGATGCTGTTTTTGGACACTGTACGGGTTTTTGTGGAAAGGGGAGATGAGCTTGGCCCTTTTTTTAGATCTCATTCCTTTGAGTGTGTAAGGTTTTGGGTGTATTTCTACAAGTTTTTGTTATGTGTGTTAGATTATTACTATCAATTCATTAAGGACTTTTTGTTTTGCTTTTCACATTGAACTATTAGAAAAAATATATTATTCTACCTTTCATAGACGTTTTATATCAAACTTCTTCTTTTTGTCAATTTTATGTTTATTTTATTAGTGACGACTAGAGTGTTGTCCGGGTATCTCTATCTTAAATGCGTTATCTTTTCTAACACTGTCCGTCTCACAACGATTTAAGCAAGGAAAGGAGAAACCCTGGCCTTCTAGATGCTACTCGTGGCTCCTCGTAGTAGCATCTAGGAGGCAGTGGGAGAAACAACAGGTTGAATCACGTACGCGCATTCATCTCTCCTGCATATAGATCCCACCCCATGCGTACTATTCTTCCACGTATACCAACGGTGGGGTGTAAACCGTCGCCCAATTAGTCCAACTCAAAAAAAAAAAAAACCCGCCCCGCGAACAACCTCCAAATAATTAAATGAATAATCAGCGTGAGTGGTTGTCACTCTGTATAAATGTTAGAGCCGCCCGAAACCTCGTGCGGGGGTAGGCCTAAGCGGGAAACCCAAAGGAGGAGGGGGTTCGAACCCAGCTGTCATTTTTTACATGCCCAAACACTACAGTTGATGTGACTCTGATTCGGGGGGTCCCGGGTTCGAACCCGTCAAACCCGGAAATCCTGACTGGTTTTCCTCGTCGAATCCCAAATAAAAGGGATTGACCCTTTTAATAGCCCTCGGCAAAATTAAAAATTGTCATAGAATTGAACCCCTATTGTCGGCTGTTTAGCATGGGTGGCCCACTTCCGTACAATTAGAAGCCTCTTAAAATTTCCATTTTAATTTTTAATCAAAAGGGACGATTTGTAGCCAAAAAGTTCTCAAAATTGCCGCCAGGTTGACGGTAAGCATTTTAGCCTTAAAACAAAAGATTACTAATTCCCTTATGCAATAATTGTATTGTTTTGTTTGTTAAATACCATGCTGCACAAACAAAAAAAAACCCTTCAAACAATCCCTAAAAAACTTTATTGCATTAAAAAGCATCAAATTAAAAAGCCAAAACGCCATCTTGAAAAAGGCCCATTGACTCTTCAAATTTGTTACCTCGCGCCTGGCGGAGGGAATGAGACTGCTAATCTAGCCCACAATAGGGTTCAATATCAATGCAATTGTTCCCACCGAATATTTGTCACCTGAAGAGGGTCACCCCCGGGTTAAAACTGATGGTTTTCCAAAATTTTTTTCATCTGTATTTAGTCTACACTCCACTGTACAACCGTTGAATTGAGTGTATCTATCCCCAAGGATAACGTTTTTCACATATTTTGAGAGAAAATTCCAGTTTGTAAACTTGTATAGGTAGGTAAAGGTAAACTACCTGTTTGCCATGCTCCACCTTTTAAAACCAGTTTGGAAGTTTTTGGGTGACTCCTCGCGCGTGCCCGTACTGTGCGGGGTATACCGAGTCCGAGGCGGGCATACTAAGTAGACACTTACAGAGAGGCGGGTGTGACTGGGGCCTGACCTCTGCAAGAGGACCTGGCGCCGGTCATTACGAGATTAGGCTTTACGTTTCTCACGGCGTCAACCCATCGTAGGTGGCAGTAATTGAGATGTATTTTCAAGAAAACTTTTTTCTAAATTTGAAAAGTAATGATATTTATTTGTTTCTTTTTTCGTCAAAAATAGAATAATATTATCTACAATGTCTTGGTAATCCATTATGCTATACTAGTTTTAGTGAGTGATCGCTATTCTGCACTGCAGTCGTTGGTTAAAAAAGGAGAAACACAATTGCACAATTTGTTAGAAAAAAATAATTCACAAAATGATTTGTTTATGTTGTTTTGTAACGGTTAAAAAAAAACTTTTGTTGAAAAACTGTGTCTGAAGTAACATTTTTGTTATGTATGAGGTATGCACGTGCATCTTGTAAATATTGTTGGTGGAGGTGCCGGGTTTATGGAAGATTCCCCACCCTTACTTACTCCGAAGTCATTAAAAATGTTCCCGTGTGATTTAACTAGGGCAATGTCCCAAAAAAACTCATGCCAATCGGAGGTCATGTTCGGTTTTTACCGTGATACGTGACACACAGACAGATGGACTGACAGATAACCATACGTACAGAGAAATGGTGCAAAATACGCACCCAAATCTAACTGAGGTTGCAATACTGCAAGTGATTCGTTTAAGTGAATCTATCGGCCTATTGAAAAAAAAATAGTTTAACAAAACAACGAACATAGTTTATGACCATCTGACATTCCTAAAAATATTTTTTATTTATTTTTGGGTTGAGTAGTAAACCCAAATTGATTGTAGTGAATTCAATGGCGAAACCTGCTATTCTGCTCATTTAGGTTGGGAATGTTGATTTTTGTTTCTTTTATAACACCTAGGCCTATCTTGCCTACAACCTGACGCTAAGTATCACTCGGGCTGGAGCGTGACCAACGAACGATAAGCTGCTATAGCTATATGTTCTATACTCAATGGTTATAGTATGAGCAGGTACCACTCTATCGTTATATTCAATCAACCGGTAGAGCCAATTACCTCTGAAGGTACCGAGTGCAAATAAATACACTTAGAAGAACTCTTCACTTGATGGTTTATGAAGAGCAGGCACCGCGCCGACATAATAGTGTGTGTTCATGGTTCGAGCATGTCTGGAACCTAACCTAACCACAGGGCATGAATAAATGTATGTTTGCAATTTGTGCAAGTATCATTCGGGATATATCATACGCTCGCCGCCTCGAGTGAGGTAGATCTATACACACAACTGAATCTGTAGTTTTAACTGGTTGATGAATTCCTCGTTTGAATTCAATTTTAGTATTATAGAACCAATTCATGCAATAATTAATGTCATGTTGTGCAATATGTATGTCCAAGTATCCTACAAAGATATTCTCACCAAACGTTTGGACCCCGGGTCTGTCTACTAAGCATGCCTGACGTTTAACCTTCTTGGTCTCCCTTTTCCCCTTGCGTTTTGTCCCTCTGCCTTCTCTTACCACTTTCTACCAATCCTTGACACAGCTTCTTCTTCCCACTACTTTTCAATTCTACTTTTCCCAATCTCCATTTCGTACTTCTTCCCACCCCAATCTGGGCTGGCCTCCCTGATTTTCTTATTTTATCCTTATATCTTGTTCATACGGTTTTTTGGATTCATCTGAACATTCAAGTGTCCGAACTCTGAATCTGAAGCATCAATTTATAGTTTATGTAGAAAGGGTTCACGATCATATTGTGCAATGGATAAGATTGGTGTGGTCTAATATTTAGTATTTTGCATGACCACTCAAGATTCGATTGATGGATTTAATATCGTCTATCCTATTCAGATATGAAAACTGTTTTGCAAAGTTGTCCTCGATATAAATAATACAATTTATAATTAAAGACAATACATGAAGAGTTACACCCTACATTATCAAGTCAGACTCCATGGCCTACATGATGGTCATCATCCGTTTAGAAGCGCGCCACTGCCACGTGTGTACACATCATTGAGAAGGCAGTGAAACTGAAAGAGAGCAATCAGATCCATCACGCCGTGGTTTAGTGTCGAATTACGTGACACTCACACCCCATCCGGTTAGGTTTCCGTACACGCCCATCCTGATTGCGGGATTAATGAGTCTGGGATTAGTTTTAGTTAATAATATGCATGTATGTGCTTTGAGTCGTCGCCTGAAGAGTTGGTTGTAGCGTGGTGGAGGCATGCACTCGCAGAGGCGTCGCTGACACGAAGTGTGGGCAAACCAACCAAACCAACCAAGCATTGGTAGAAGTAGAGATGGGTGTAAGGAGCACTTTTAACAATTTTTTTTTATCTAAAAAGTTTGTTTTTTTGAAGTGAATTGATAAACTCTGGTTCTCATCTAAAAGAACTGTATGACGGGGATGTCTAACACCAATAAGGAATTCAAATTCATTCACTACGAGTGAAGAAAACTTGGTTAAAGTAACTTCCAATAGTTATTAACAAGTCTTAGTTTAGTACAAGTAGCATTTTGTGCGTTTCAAAATCGTCACTTGCTAATTTACATCACAAAAGTAAAATGCTAACCGATGGGGTATAATGCGCCACTCTGGCCAAGGAGGGTGTGGGAGCAAATATTGCATCTTGGACGATCCAAAACCGCAGGAAATGGAGGGGGGAGGGTGAAGGGTTTGGTTTTTCACGTCGTGGTCTGTTCTGCTTGTTATCGTTTCGTAGTCGTCGTTGTCCATCGTCCGAAAATCAAGGATATTCGTCGAGGAGAGTGAGGGTTTTCGACGACCGACTGCCAGAGCTCGCCTCTAGTTGGGGCCCCTTTGCCTATTTTCTCTCCTTTTTGACGTTTGAGGAACCCCTGGGCAAATTCTACCCCGGTCTTAGAGTTGGGTATAAAAAAAGTTAAAAAAGTCATCATAAATGCACAAACGCTTTACGATACACGTTCCAATTTCTATAGTAGGGTTTTTACAAAAATTTTAACTTTTTTTTCTTCTTTCTTTTATATTATTGTTGGGAAAAAGGTTATCTTTAAATTATTTTGCTGAACTCAACAGTAAGATTTTAGTCACTATAGACTTTTAAAATGTTTCGTGTGTGGTTTGTGTGTATTTTTTAAACCATTGTTCAGCTACTCATAAAAGGGAGCCTTGCGCTGTGTTAAGTCCGAAGCGGTAAATCCCTGATATGGGTTCAAATCTCGCTTTAGTAATGTGACTACTCAAAAAACGCGGTTGCTAATACCTCTCATTCGATGTTATGTTAACTCATGAAGCCCCGACATGTTTTTTAAATACCCTAAAACACCAACGGTTTGATTTTTGGCTACTACACTTTTATTGCTAGACTGTGTATAGGAAGTCGGTCAACTATACACTACTTCAATTTCACCCCACGCGGGTTAAATTTGAGATGACCCAAACTAATCATCGCTAGCGTGACGTCCAAATTGCAACGAGAGCGACACCGAGTGGGGGTGCGGGGTTCAAACCCGGGGTCTCGAACCCTAGAGATGGGGCTAGAACCCAAGTCTTGAAACTTTTCTTTAGGCAATCGTTTTTGTAGGCTATTATTTCCCCCCCGATGTCAAATGTACAAAAATAACTAATGGAAAATGGAATTTTTTTTTCAGCATTTGAATTTCACAAATAATAATGATGCAGCACAAATAATTATTTTACATAAGTGTTGCACACTAATTATTGATACACTATCAACGCCTAAGCCAGTAGCTCGAATCCCTGAAAATTGGTAAAATGTTGTCAGGTTTAGGGGGGGAGCAAGGGTATGAAAACATGTTTTCCGTGGAGCAAAGGTGAAAGAGCTATGTATCTGGTATAAATCGATTCGAAATTGTCCATAGATAAAATTTCGATGGTGAAGTTTTTATTTTTTGGGCTGAGCCCGGCCATATCAAAAAACAAAATGCCGCCGCTTTCAAATTGTAAACTAGCGTATTTTCGAAGTTTTTTGACCGTTTTTAAATTTCAAAGGTACCATTCAAAAGGGTAAATGATAAAAATTTAAATTAAGTAAAAAAATTTTCACGAAAATTCCATTTTTTGGGTTTATGTTAAAAAAAATTTTAACTTTTTCTTTACCTTTCTCGTTAGGGAACGATTTTTTCTAGGTAAAAAGGTTTTCATTTGTTAAGTTGCTTTTTGGTAATTATTCATTTTTAAATAATCCATCTTTTAATTTTTGACAATTATAGCCTGAGTTTATGTAATTGAAGCGAGGCATGTGTAGATGAATATATGCTACTACGTGGATCTTATTTTTAAAATACTTTTGTCGAGCCAAAATTTGGTGAAAAATTAGATTTTTGGTAAAATCGATTCGTTATGAACCGAACTTAAACATTTTAAATGGGTAAATTTTGTTTTTTTTACTGAGATTTCCCGGGGCAAAAACAAGATGGTCGCCGTCATTAAAAATTTTAACTAAAAATTTTTTTAAAATATTCCCCCCCCCGATTTCAATTCTAAAGGAACCTTTAAAAAGGGTAATAAAAGAGCTAAAAATGATATATCAACAATTTTCCAAAATTTTAAATTTTTTTTAAGGTTATGTTTTTTTTGAGATTTTGTATTTTTAACGATTTTTTCAGAGCACAATGGTGAAACAAACATGTAGGGGTATCAACGATTCGTTTTGAACCGTGTTTTTAAAAATTTTTGGGGGAAAAATTTCGATTTTTTTACTGAGGCTTCCCTGGAAAAAAACAAGAGGCCGCCCAAAAACCTTTTGATCGTATTTAAATATTATCCGTTTTTTAATTTACGTATACCGTTGAAAAGGTAATTAAAAGAGAAATAAACTTTACATCATTTTGTTGAAACATTAATATTTACTGGGGTTATTTTTAAAAAAACCAAAATTTTTTCCCAAAACCCTCGTCTGGGTAGGGAATTTGGCGAAATTATTTACATGAAAAAAAACGGTTTTTGAATGTTTGGCTTGTTTATCCGTAGCATTCCCCTTTATGATTAAATAAGCCCTTCTTTTTATTTTCCGAAAAATATATCCCGAGATAATGTTTTTAAAGGACGGCATGTGTAAATAAAATATATGCATCGAGTTTTTTGATTTTGATGCTTTAAAACATTTCGTAGAGGCAAAATTTTGTGAAAGGATTATGTAGGGTATAAATGATTCGTTATGAAACGTACTTAAAAACAATTTTGATGGGGTACCCGTCGCAAAAAAAAACAAATGGCCGCCGAAAAAACTTTAAAGCTTACATTTTTCAAAGATAATTGCAGATTCATTTAAAAGGAAACCTTTGGAAAGGGAAATTAAAGGACAAAAAGTAAAAATTTGAAATTTTAACAAAATTTTTTTTATTTACTGAGGTTATCTTTTTATACCCAATTGTTACGTTATGGAAACAAATATAACGTTATATTTTAAACATTTTGTTTAACCTTATTTTTATATAAGAAGCTTTGCGCTGTTTTTTTGGTCCATAGACAGAAATTAATAAAATTCTTCCACCGGGGGTTGAACCCGGGGCCAGATGGAAAAAGTATGCATATATACATACATTTCGGCCACGAAAATCTCTAAAACAAAAAAAATTTATATTAAACAAAATTTAAAAAAAACCCCCCACCGGGGTTTGAACTCGGACTAACTGTAATGTCATCTCTTTCCAAAATGGTCCCGGGTTCAATCCCCCGGGGGGAAAAAACTTTTATTATTTTGTCAAAGGTCCAAAATAAAAGCGTCAAAGTCCTTACTATAAAACAAAGGTAAAAAAAATTATACTGTATACTTATATTTGTTTCCCTAACAGCTGTAACAATTGAGTGTAGAAAAAATAACCCCAGAAATATAAAGTTTCGTAAAAATTGCATATTTATACTTTTTTTCTCCCTTTTAATTTCCTTTCCAACGGGACCCTTTTAAAAGAATCTGTCAAATTTTCTTAGAAATATGTAAAACTACAAAGTTTTTTTTGGCGGCCATCTGTTTTTTTTTGCGACGGGTACCTCATCAAAATTTTAAAGTACGTTTCAACGAATCGATTGATACCAGAACATAATCCTTTCATCAATTATTTGCCTCTACGAAAAGTGTTTAAAGCATCAAGATCAAAAAACTCGAGCTATATTTTTCATTTCACTCCGTCGTTTAAATACATTATTCGGATTTTATTTGTCGGAACTAAAAAATAAGGGGCTCATTGAATACATAAAAGATATGCACGGTAAAAAAGCCCAAAAATATTTAAAAAACCCTTTTTTGTCATGTAAAATATGCCCATAAGTTCCTACCGATGACGAGTGTGGTAAAAAATTTAGGTTTTTGTAACATAACCTCATAAATATTAAAGTTTTCGACAAAAGATAGTATATAGTTTATTTCTCTTTAATTACTTTTTAACGGTATACGTAATTAAAAACGGTATAACTTTTAAAGACATGCAGTCAAAAGGGGCATTGGCGCGGCCATCTTTTTTATTTGCCATGGGAAGGCCCCAGTAAAAAAAACGAAAATTTTTTCCCTCAAAAATTTTTAAATCACGGTTCAAAAAGAAACGATTGATACCCCCTAATAATTTTTTTTACCTATTTGCTCTGAAAAAATCGTTAAAAATACAAAATCTCAAACAAAAATCCTTAAAAAAATTAAACTTTCTGGAAATTGTTTATATACATTTGTAGCTCTTTTTTATTTCCTTTTCAATGGGTTTCCCTTTTGAAAGAAAACGGCGAAAAACTTTTAAAAAATTTTTTTTTAAATGTTCAATGACGGGGGCCATCTTGTTTTGCCCAGGGAAAGGCCGTAAAAAAATCAAAAATTTCCCATTCAAAAATGTTTAAGTTCGGTTTTATAAAGAATCGATTTATCCAAAAATCTAAGTTTCCCAAATTTTGCCCTCGACAAATGTATTTGAAACATAAAGAACACATAGTACATATTTCTCTACACTGCCATCGCTTCAATTTAAAAAACTCAGGGGTATAATTTTCAAAATTAAAAGCATGGGTTCATTTTAAACACTAGAAAAAATCTACCAAAAAAGCAAATTAAGCAAATGTAAAAACCCTTTTTTCCCAGTAATATCGTTCCCTAACGAGAAGTGTAAAGTAAACATTTAAAATTTTTGTAACATAACCAAACAAAAGGAATTTTCGTGAAAATTTTTTCTTAATTTAAAATTTTATCATTTCCTTTCGAAGGGACTTTGAAATGAAAACGGGCAAATACTTACGAAGATACCTAGTTTACAATTCAAACGGCGCCATTTTGTTTTTGATATGGCCGGTCTCAGCCAAAAAATCAAGACTCTCACATCGAAAATTTTTTATCTATGGATTTAATACAATCGTTGATACCAGATACTACTCTTTCACCTTTTCGGCCCCGGAAATTGCTCCCCCATAGATAGGAGTATTTTGGGCTGGAAGGGAAGTTCTTTTGCGAGTGACTACCCCTATCTAAAAAAACCCGGGAAATATTAATAGTACCTCTATTTAAATATTTAGGAAAAGCGCTTATACGACGAACGAAAGTGATGGTTCGTCTTTGACGGAGGATGATATTCCTCACGGAACGCGCGTTGATTTCACATATAGCCGCGGGTTCTCTAATACGAAAATCTTTAAATTTTCCGATCTCTTCATGGATGTTTTCATATTCGATACTAGATTTTTCTTTTATTTTTTATTTTGAGGGTCGCAGACTGCAAAAATATATTTGTGTTGTTTGTGTGGTGTATTACATGAGTAGGGTATGTTTGGGGTTTAGTATGCATGTTCTATGGTTCATTTGATTTTTTGGTAAAATTTTCCTTTTCCCCGTTTTGATTTTATTGATATGTGATTTTGCCCTTTTGGTTTGTTTCAAAAAAAAAACAAGGGAAATGCTTTGAAAAAAAATTTTTTTTTTTCTTTTTTTTTTTTAGCGGAAAAAGAAAATGGGGGAAACCAAAATTTTTAAAATTTTTTTTCCGGGGGATTA
>JAMZAV010011784.1:0-17509 GCA_024449915.1 Sweltsa coloradensis
AAAAAACCCAAAACACCCCCCCTATAAGTCCCGCGTTGACAATTTCATGGAAAAAAAAACCCAAAAAAAACAGTCCCCGCGTGCGACCCAATACTTCACGCGATTTAGGCACTCCTGGAAACAAAAACAACCTAAAACAGTCGCCCACCGCGTTGCGACTCCAACATTACTTCACGCAGGATTGAGGCAACTTCACTGGAAAACAAACAAACAAAAACATCCCCGCGTGCGAACCAATCTTCACGTTGGGCTTCTGGACAAACACCTTTAAAACAGCGCCCTGCGTGCGACTCCAGAGTACTTCACGCAGAATTTGAGGCAACTTCACTGGAAAACAAACAAACACCAAAAAACAGTCGCCCCGCGTGCGTCCAGACTCCAGATTACACACATGATACAGTAGGATAAATTATTTATGTTTATTTTATTCGAACTTTTGATCCTTGTGTCCACTCGGCTGGAGCAAATCGTCTCCAAGCGTTGCCCTTTGTCGTCTTTATTATCACGCTTCAAAACTACCGCCCACCAAAATTGTAGATAATGCGGGATCTCTTCTGCAGCTGGCTAGGCTGGTGTACACAGCCGGCAAGTGGCGCGATCTAACTTTCGAACGCTTGAAACTACATAATGAGTCGAACAGAAGATAACAAAAAGGAGTATAGTTGGATGGAGCGAAGCAAAGACTTCACTTTCACTGACCCCCCCCCACCAAATAATTTAGCTCGGGTTGTTTTTTTTCTGTCTGTTCGTTCGTGCCTCTACGGGCAAAAGGCATAATTATGCGATCTTGATGAAAATTGGAGGGGACCTTCAAAAATCTCTGAACGTAGACTTGCCACGTTTTGGGTATAATCGAAGAAAATATATTTCTCATGAATATCGTACTTTAACGATTTATTTCGATTTTAATGCGATATTTTCGTGTATTTGGGCCTATCCTGACCAAAACGGGTGGGGCTACAACGTTCATATTTCACATGTACGGTAATGGTGATGTATTGCTTTTTGAAAGAAAAAGTTGAAAAAGTTTGCCAGAATCCATAGAAACAAAGGTTTTAACTTTTAATATGAGTTTTATTGAAGTGTATAATAATTAACGAGTAACTATAGAAACTTGACAACAATCACCTACAAATTACAATGCGTTCCAAAAGCAAATCTTCGGTCCTACATATATTTTACATTCTATTAATTGGTTAATACCATAGCAATTAATACTACTTTATAACAAAATATCCTAATTTAACAAAAATTATTATGCAATGGGACTTGAAAAAGTAAACAGATCCCACACCATACTAAAAACTTAGAATAAAGCTCATCCATCAACGCGACTAGAAAAAGCGTTCACGAAGCGGCCTATTGTATGTAATATCACTTAGGAAAGATAATTTTATAAAGCACGGACTTTGGGAAGTTGGGAGGATGTTTTTATGTGTCTTTCAGACGCGATGTGTTAAAAATTATTGGGTGACCTTTCACGTCACGCGACGGGTTCATTTCCCGTCGTGATTGGTCAATTGTTACTTCCATCGCGTCGCGGCTAAACGAACAAAATATATGAAAACGTCTTTTGAATGCCATTTTTATTTCATAGCCAATAATCACATCTACTAATGTGGAATAATTTTAAATTTTTGAACGTATTAGTTCCAAAATATTTTGGGCGATAAGGGGCACTGACACATCGAGCTTTACCCGAGGAGGGTAATGGTTTTAAAAGACGGACCCCCCCCCCCCCCCCTCACAATGGTCAATTCACCCCTGATATTCATTTCTCTCGACCATTATTAGAGATGTGCAAAAATGTTTGAAAATTCGCGCCAAAAATTAAAATTCGCGATTTTTTGTGATTTAAAAAAACAATTTGATAATGCACAAAAACAAACGGCTTGTTTTAAATATCAGTATCATAAATTGGAACCATTTATGACTACTTTAAACGAAAAACAAGCACATGAGAGTGAGAATCAGTTTAAATTTTAAGCTCAATTTCAGCCTTCAAGATTAATTTCGACTACCCGGCACCTCCACCAAAATTACAAAATTATGCATTTTTTTGTGTAATGTCGATATTTTGATATGAAGTATTTTGAGCTTACTCACGTTCAAACGATTATTACGATCTCTCAATCGCGTTGTATGACCCGACACCTCCACCGTAAGTGCCAGCCAGGATTAATTTAATTTCGATTACCTACCCGGCACCTCCACCAAAACTCTTTTTTTCGTGACCTAATTCGCGTTTAAAGTCATAATTGCTAATTTCGCCACTAGTTTCGCGGTATCAACAAAAATATCGCAAAAATTCGCGAATTGGAGATTGGTACCATTCAATCACAATTCAGATGATTTCATGTGCAAACTGAATTTGAAGGGATTATTGCAACTTTAAAAATCGCAAATATCATTCTCACCATTTTTTTTCACATCTCTCTAACCATTATCCTAAACTAGGGAAACGCCAAAGTCGTTGTTAGACGAGTGAGTGAGCCATGTGTTGAGTACCCGGTATAACATTCCTTTTCTTCCTTATACCTTAGGCCCGCTAGCCTATCATAGGCTAGAGTGGAGTATTATGGCCTTACAGTTGATGCGCCCTTATACCAACTACACTTAAAACCCCCTATTATTTATACCAATATAATTATCAATTTTAAATGCAAATGTTCCCGGGTACTCAACACATGACTAGCTCACTCGTCTAACAACGAATTTGGTGTTTCCCTAGTCTAGTTGGCTAAGGCGCCATTATACCCAAAATGTGGGAGACCTGGGTTCAAACCCCGGTCGGAAAAGATTTTTTTATTTCTGGATTGTATTTAAAAAATTATAAAACATGTTTTGAAATGCATACAATACTATGGAAAACATAGCCAGTACGAAATACGAGTAAAGATTGCAAGGTTTACTCAATGTCCCAGCAGAATTTAGGGAACCTTGGTCGTTCCATATTTGATATACCTTGATCACTGCTAAGCATGTTATCACGGCCTACCAAAAATTGTTTGATAAAAATGACTTCTTCAAGAAAAAGCATTGTTGTTGAAATGAAACCTACACATTTCAAGCATATTTTTCAATTTATTGGATGAGCGTAGCGAGCGTAGCGAGCGAAGCGAAGATTCCATTTCACTACACTGGAGAAAAAAATCCGGAATGTTTTTTTTTTCTTTCTTTTTTTTTTTGTATTTTTGTGTGTCTGTGAACACGATTCCGGCTAAACCAATACTCCAATTGCGATGAAATTTTATGGAGGTCTATGAAATCTCTAAACGAAGAACTGCACGGGGGGAAAAATCGATCGAAAAATTATTTCTCATGAAAATCGCAATTTTACGATTTTTTTCGATTTTTAACAAAATTCTTCGATTTATAACACCTGCATGCTTTGTCCGATTGTAATAATTTTTTCACACAACCTTTATTTTATGAATTAATACATTCGTGTGAATTTTGAGCGTTATCGAAAGATAAATTTCTTAAAAAAATCGCAATTTTTGGAATTTTTTTGATTTTCAAATTTCTTTGGCTTATAGCACCTACATGCTTTATCCGATCGTAATGATTTTTTCACAGAACCTTAATTTCATGAATTTATATATTCGTGTGAAATCTGAGCGCAATCGAAAAATTATTTGTTATGAAAATCGAAATTTTACGTTTTTTTTCTTTTTTAAATTACGAATAATTAAAAAAAATTAAAATTAAAGTTAATTTTTTATTTAATTTAAATTAATTTTAAAAAAATCAACTAAGTAATGATTTTTTTTACAGTACAACAGAAAATCGCCATAACACTTAACAACTCAATGCACCAATTACGCTCATCCAACAACGCGGCGGGACTTAAGCGTTTTCCTAGTTATTTCTTGTGGGTTTAAATCGAAATGGATTGCGTTTATTTTGTTAGCAGTACTAAGTTACCGGGGTCGCGGATGTCTGTTTAAAATTTCAGCTCGATCTATTGGCCGTTTGGCCGTATGAGCCCGGACAAACAGACAAACAGATAAACAGATAAACAGACAAACAGATTAATCACGACAAGGCCCCGATCGAGTAGCGTTATAAAACCCTCATTCGCTTCGCTCACTCGTCTAAAAAGCTCGAATAATCCCTAGATTGCTTATCATCTCAGAGATTGCCATTGGGCTTTTTGAGACTGAAACTGATCCGGAGACATCTGGATTTATACCGGCCTACTGCTTCCAAATGTTTGCATCAGTCATCATAAGGAAGAGTCCTACTAACAGAACAGCCTTTGAAATTCCTTCCAAACTTAGTGTGGCCACATTTCAAAACTAAAAACATCATGGGTCATTTTTGGAAAACTTGCCTTTTTGGAATTTGATTTTTTTAAATACCGGTATGATTTTGCTTTGTTGACTGCCTCGACTATAATACAAGCAGAAAACCACAATTTGCAAGATTTTTCATAAATGGCACGAGGGAAAAATAGGTCGGACAGCGCACAAAAAAATTCACCTGGTGTTACTTTTTTGTTCGATGTTTTTTAGTAACAGCAGTGTTCCTAGATTTTCTTGAAACAGATAAATAATACAAAATACTATTGATAGTAGATTGAGAATATATACAAATTATTCAAGAAGTATTTAATACACTTAAAATATGTTTTTCACTCACCTTTGTTACTAACGACCAATTTTTCAACTAGTTTTTAGCTTTGTATAAAGTAAAACATTGTTTGTATTGCATTATTAAGCGAGCGAAGTGAGCGTTTCCATTGACTCTGCCGGAATTTTTTTTTTGTATGTCTCGCCATAACGTTCGAACGAAGGCTCGGATCGATTTGAAATTTTGACCATCCACAAGCTTTGTTCTCGATTGAATGCCATTAGTTTTGTGGCAAAATCGTTCAAAAAGTTAAAAAGTTACATTAAAGTTAATCGAAAGTTTTTTTCAAACTAAACGGCGACAAAATCTGAGGTGGCCAAATCATTTAGAATGTCCGTCCGGTCACGAATATGTTAATTTTATTTTGATCCGATAAGTAAATGGAAATTACATTTTACAAAAGTAACGTTGCCATGGCAATGAAAAGACGCGCGAAGTTCTAATGCACTGCCACCTAGAAGTAATCAAAATACTTTTGAGGAAAGCAGTGTATTATTTGTTATTAATTATTATTAAAGAGTTACAATAGTTTTCCCAAGGAGTCAAGGTCCTCTAGATGGCGGTGGATTTTATCCACAAAGTAAAGATTACACACGGGTTTACCCAAGTACCTTGGCAATAATAAGTCATATTGGAAACATGGCCCTGTGGACAGCAAACGTCGCAAATTTTAAAATAAAAAATAAATGTGCAATGTGGGTCCACGTGCTCGCTTATCAACGCGTCCAACTGAGCGTTTCCTAGTAGTAGTACTTTAACTTGGCAAACAGCATACATGCTTTACAATGGTCACTTTTATCACAATTATTTCCGAAACTTGAAATTATAAGCGGTAACATAGGTGAGATATGGTAACAAAGGTAAGACATAGTAATGTAGGTGAGCAATATATTTTCCTATTTAAAATGTCCATCAAATGTAAACTCATCTCTTTGTGGTGGTCTTGGCTACCCTAATGTACTGAATGTCATATATAAACCCATGTTACTCAGACAGAATCTCACCCGTGTTACTTTTTACTTTAGTAACAAGAGTGAGGGTAACATAGGTGAGATTTTTAACCTTAAAATGAGCATAATTGTAATCACTTTATAAAGTAAATTATGCACCTAAAGCATTACTTCAAATTATCTAGGAAAGAAAAGTGAGATTAAATTAAAATACTTCCCACAAATTAACAGTAGAATGGTGAAAATATTCTTCATTCACATGTCTCACACACACCAGTTATCTTGATAGAGGGGACCACAGCCTTGTCATGCTTGCACTGTGAAGTTCTGTTTAGGGCGGGAATTTTCAAATGCAAACTTGGTAACAAGAGTGAGATAACAAAGGTGAGGCAACAATCGGGACACACAAAATATGTCCCAACAATGAAATTAATGGAATGATTTTGTTTATTGGATTAAGGACGCGTCAACCGTTAGGTCATAATGCACCACACTAACCTAGGGGGTGGGGGGGAGGAGGGGCCATGCTGATCAGAAACAGACACGGGTAAGGGAGAAAAGGGGGTTCTCACGTCGCGGTTGTCATTGTCTTCCTCATCGTTCGTGGTGTCATTGTCGTCATCGTCGTCGAGGGGCAAGGGAAGGGGGCAAGGTCCCCGACGACGATTGCCAGAGCTCGCCTCTATTTTCGGGGAGTAATATACTTCCCTTTTTACTAGCTGATGTTTGCGAGGTGGACTATTTGCCTTGAATCGCCTTTTACGATTAGCAGAGCCATGCTCTGGGCTAATTCTACCCCGAGACCAGACGGGGGATAGGCCTAATGGAATGATACTTTATTTAATATACCTACCAAAATGATAGGTTTAGGTACCTAATATTGATGGCATAAAATTAACCATACTGTTATTAAACTAGGGAAACACCAAGGTCGTTGTTAGACGAGTGGGTGAGCCATGTTTGAGTACCCGGTAACATTCCGTTTCTTATTATTTACTACAATTCAGAAATTAAAAAAGTCCGCCCCAACCCGGGAATCGAACCACACATCTCCCACATTCCAGGTGAGCGTCTTAACCACTAGACCATCAGGACGGGTACATTTCAATCTCTGAATTGTAGCTGCATTATACATGAATTTTTTACTTTTTTAATTTCTGAATTGTAGTAAATAATAACAATTACACCTACGGGAGTGTTTCCCGACTAAACAAATCGAGAAATTCCGTTTCTTCCCCTACCTAAGGCCTCTCTAGTCTCTAGCCTATGAAAGGCTATAGTGGCGCATTATGGCCCCAAGTTGACACTTAAAACCCTATTAATTATACCTTTATTACAAGATTTTTATTATAATATTATTATTATTATTATTATTATTATTATTATTATTATTATATTATTATTATTATTATTAGTATTATTATATTCTCGATTTGGATAGTCGGGAAACACTCCCGTAGGTGGAATTTTTAAAATTTAATACAATCCGTGGGAGTGTTTCCCGACTATCCAAATCAAGAAATATACCCTCGCTCATACCTGCGTTGAAGGTAATGACATTATAAATATGTTTGATTGGTCAATTCAACAGCAACAGTTTTTCGATGCTTTATTGTTCCATCCATGCAAGTTCTATAATGTAATGACAACACAGAAGTTAAATAGTTACCGTCTCGGTGGTCTAGTTGGCTAAGGCCCGGAAAGTGGGAGACTCGGGTCGAACCCCGATCGGGATGGATTTTCTAATTCTGGATTGTATTAAATATTATCAATTCCACCACCGGGAGTGTTTCCCGACCATCCAAATCGAGAAATATACCCTCGCTCATACCTGCGTAAGGTAATGACATTATAAATATGTTGTTTGGTCAATTCGACATCAACAGTTTTTGTTGCTTTATGTTCCATCCATTCAAGTTCTATAATGTATAACGACAATACAGAAGTTAAATGGTTACCGTCTCGGTGGTCTAGTTGGCTAAGGCGTCTACCCGGAAAAAGGGAGACTCGGGTTCGTACCCCGATCGGGCTGGATTTTGTAATTTCTGGATAGTAGGCCTATTAAATATTATATTATTATTATTATTATTATTATTATTATTATTATTATTATTATTATTATTATTATTATTATTATTATTATTATTTTTATTATTATTATTATTATTATTATTATTATTATTATTATTATTATTATTATTATATTATTATTATTATAATAATAATATTAGACTTTGTGGGCTTGTAGGCCTATAGGGATGCACATCGATACTTTTTCATTATCGAATCGATATTATCAATACTATTGATTATCACCACAAAGCCCGATCATGGAACCTCAAGTGTGGTAAGTGTAAGTCAATACAATACTATCGCATTCTGTTTGCTGCCTCGCTGTATTCGATGTGTTTGGCTTCCGTTTTTTGACTGAAACCTCATTTCTAAACATAAATCTCGAGTGTGACACCATCAGCCCAGCCAGTGCATGCGCAACATGAGATAATTTCTGTCTTTATAGAGTTTGGTTCGTGCCACTATTGACCAATATTATTTGATATTTCGATAATCGATAATGAATTTTGGTTGTATGGATTGTTGTAGGTTTTCGCGGTCCGTCATAGGATAAAACAAGGATCTTGTGTAAAACCGCGTCGAAATAAGATGAACCAGGGCGAAAACCTGGCGTCCACCAACGTTTCGTCTGTACTACATCAGACATTCTCAAGGTTGACTGTGACTCTACGCCCTACGGAGGCTGGAGTCAAAGTGGCAGTCAAACACCACATTACTATGTTTCAAATTATGTTGGTGTAGGTGGGCAAAAACACACCCTTATTTCTAGGCCTATTTGTTACATTCAACGGTAAAGTCACTCAAACAAATTGTGATTTTCAGGATTTTTGCTCAAAAAGGGTAAGGAATTCCCAAAATATTATTTATGTGCTTCAACAATGCTTTTAAATGTAAGTAGGCCTATGCATTTAAAACACCCTTCATTTTCCTGAAATTTACTACCTACCCGTATTGGCAAAAAAAATCCCAAAGTTGGAAAAATCCAATATTTGACACTTTCAAGTTCAAATATTGTCAAAGGGGGACCTGTTAAAACTCTGAAATTTTTAAGTGCTTAAAATCTGAAATTTTTAAGTTGGTTTGTGAATAATGTGAATGTGATTAACATATCCTACAGTTTTGTTTTTTGATTCAAGGGGATTTAGAAGATACACCCTTAAAAATGAGTAGCCCTACCTATTGTTTTCCATATTATGCATGTCTACTACGCTTTCATCTCGATTCCACATTATCATTTTGTAGGCCTAATTGAAAACTTAGGCCTAAGTTGGTAATTCATCTGTAGGTACATGTTTATCCTAACATATTTCTAAAAGTTTAGATTGAGGGATGGGGTAAATATTTGGGTAATTTTAATTTAGCATAGGCCTACCCTATGATCTGCATGTTTTGTGAAAATTGTTGAGAAAAATTTCCCCAGTGTGTGAAATTAAAATTTTCCTCAAATTGCTAATTGCTTAAATAATTAATACCCTGCTCAGTTTAGGCAAGCGCGTCGGAAAGCTTTTTTGAAAGTTAGGGGGGGGGGGCAAATCCATTAGTAGATTTTGTATGTACAGCGGGGGTCTGGGGCAAAGCCCAGCCACTGGAGGCCCTTTTTGAAGTCAATTTTTTTTTCACTATAGGGGGCCTACTGTGTTATTTCGTCATGTTTTAACTGCACTCGGACCTAAACGATGTTTTACATCAACTAGGCCTATCTGCGATCTAAATACTCAAAACAATTAACGAGAAGTGGCCCATTTTAATAAGTTACAACATAATTTTTTATGTAATGATGAAGCATAGGCCTACAGGCAAACATATTTGTTTTACCCTCTTCTCTAAAAAAAAAATACTAACGGAATGAAGGCTGTTTAGTACGTTTCATATTTAAAATTACGATATCAATTTAATCTTTAACACCATTAAACACGAAACACTACACACACATTTCAAAAGAAACTTTAGTAGAACAGGTAAATGATATTTAGCAATTAATTGAACTTAGGCCTAACACTGTTCTTAGATGGAAAAATAAGTTTTTATTACCGGTATGTTGCAATATTTTGAAAAGTTTCACTTTTCTTCAACAGGCAGACATTATTTACAAAAAATACAAACATGAACAAACAATAACCACAGAGTCTATGTGGATGAAAAATTAATTAATTAATTATAAATTTTTCATTTATTTTTCATAATTTTTCATATTACGGTACCTACTACATAATTATTAATTTTTCATCTACATAACTGTGGTTGTTGTTTGTTCAGATGTTTGTATTTTTTATAAATAATGTCTGCCTGTCGAGGTAAAGTGAAACTTTTCGAAATATTGCTACACAATAAAAACTTATTTTCCCCACCTAAGAACAGTGTTAAGTTCAATAATTGCTAAATACAACACAGGACACACACACTTTACACTTTAGGTACACTTTAACTCTACACTTCACACTAACTACTTACACTCTAAGAGGATAGCCTAATCTTTCCACTTGCCACTTTGCTATAATCAGTCACTACACCACTCCAAAGATGACTGAACAATGAACGCATAACGATGCAACCACGAGCGAAACTAATTTGCAACTTACATTTGCCAATAATTCTAGCAAATCATTAAAAGGGATGTTTGGATTAGACGTGAGTCTGAATCACGTGTCCACTCTCACTGAAGTGAGTGACCGGCACACAATACAGGACGGGTGGCTGGTTATAAAGATAGTCGGATATACGGTTACGTCAGCCAACCAAAACATTCCTGCTATTGTTGGGTTGTTTCTTCCTGGAAACGAATTGTTGACATGATCATCCGACGTTGCTTTCCCAAAAAGTAGAGTAGAAATCTTGATTTTTAACTCTAAAATCTGCCCCTCTATGCCCCCATGGCATGAAAGTTAGGGGGCAATGCCCCCTTTCGCCCCCTGTTCCGATGCCACTGAGTTTAGCAGTGGTTTAAAGTGGATTCGGAATAGTAATAGCAGGGGCGTGCGGTCTGGGTATGCTAGGTATGCGCGTGCATACCCAATGATTCAAGCACATTTTCTTTCAATCGGTATTTTTTCGATTAAATACAGTAATGTATGTTTACCATAGCCAGAATAAACATTTTGTAAGATAAATGTCTTTAGCGCGGTCTGTATTTTTGTCCATCCTAATGGGGGTTGCGTTTCACCAGCTCGGTCAATGCATTCTCTCGACTTCGGGTCTGTTTTATGGGAGCAAGTAAGCGGAGCACTCTCGGAGACTGAAGGATGGGTCTTTTAACATTGAGTTCTGTCGGTCATTCTTCTAGGCGGGAGGGGGAGGTAATACAAAAAACCTAGGCCGAGTAAGCTCCAAACTTCGGCGTTCACGGCTAGTTTTATAATGTTTTTCGGGTATACTCGTAAGTGCAGGGGACGGTCGCGGAGCCACCCACCAGTCGCAACACGCCATTCACCAAGTAAAGTAGTGTTTGAAAGTTTACGCGTTTTTGTGAATTGTGAGTTTTTAGTGAATTGTGTGACGCATGAAGTGTTTTCGTCATAGAGAATGGCATCGATTGTCTTAGTGTCTCAAATAACTGGTTCACGTGTAACAGCTTTTAAGTAGTTGAATATGAAAGAGAATACCAAGTAAATTCAATTTAGTTAGCTTTTATATAATTTTTGTAGTTTAACTGTATAATCGTAATTAACGGTCTTTGTGCTAAAAACATGCATTTATTTCGCATTTTTACCAATCTCTCTAATCCAAAAATAATGTCTAAAACGCGTAGATTTGCACCGTCACAATTGTGATTTTCAAAAAAAATCTAAGCTGGGGGGCCTTCCCCCCCAGACCCCCCGCGGATCGACTATTAGGCCGATAGCATACCCACTCCAACAGGTCACCGCACGCCACTGAGTAATAGTATGCACTTATGCTGAAGAAAGTTTTGAAGTGGACCGCCGGGGGGGTCTGGGGGGGCTGCCCCCAGTTTTGCCCTGCAGGTTTTTTTTTAGGACGTGTGATTGTCAGAAACTCTTTTTTTTCATCACTTTGGAGAGGAGTCTCTCTTTGTTTTGTTTGCCATATTGGGGTACAGGGTTTGTAGGCCTATTTGGGATTGTATGCCTTTATTTTACTAATTTTATATTATTCAACATAATTCGACAATGTGCATAAAATCTATCACAAATTAGTCCCGGTATGGCATAGGCATACCGTCGGTAATTTTAGTAACGGTATGCATATCGGCTCATAACCGCCCCACTTTAACCACTGGAGTTTAGGCAAAGACCTAGGCAGTTTAATTCATAGTTCCTTTAACTTAGTTATTTGGTAAAGTGTTGCCTAAAACTGCATAGGCCTATTCTAATGTTTAAAATTTGAATATTGATGGATTTGCCATTTTAGGGGCACCTAATTAAGATCTCACAGTAAAGGGTTACAAAGGCAGTGTCTTGGGGGTGCAACAATATAGGCCTAACCCTACTATTTGAGAGCATGGGTGGAGTCGACTTTTCAGTCTAGATTATTATTTATTATTGGAGAACACAAATTGTCGCTAGGCCTACTGCAAAGAGATCAAAATACGTGCATTACAAGGCCCATTATTTTTCTTATCAGTAGCCTAGGCCTACAAAGAATTAAATCATAGAACTTGATTCATTTCCCCTTGTTTTCTAGGTGACGTCAATGAAACGCATCCGCAACACATAGGCTACAAGTCACGCAAGTAGCCTCTAAGCGGCAGCCAAACGATCAACAAGTTGCCCAACTTTATTGCTATCCCTGACCACACGAGCAACAAAATAAAGAAACAATGGTGACACATACTGTTGTGATTGGTTATCAACAATTCTGTGATACATGAAGAGAAAGAGATCTGATTGGAAGTTGCTAGCTTTTATTGCCAAGTAGGCCCTAGTTCAGAATGTTGAACATTTTGGAGTATTGCCGGGTGTTGCGCAACTCGACTTAACCGTAGGCTTATGGCTGGCAGTCTGCATATGCATGTTATCAAATGCACACCAACTCACAGCAACATTGCTGGGAAACAAAGATGGGCAACTATATTGATTGTTTGGCAGCCGCTAAAGCAGACATGGGCTGGATGCAAAGCTGAGATTATATACATTTCAGGTGGTGCAATCTATTGATAAAAGTTATTATATTTCGAAGGACATAGGCCTACCGGTATGCCTTTAATGGATGGCATAGGCCTAATCTAAGAAACAGTCCGAGGCCCTCTAAGAGGCCTAATATATATTGAGATAAAAATGTTATTGAAAACACCCAGAGTGTCAAGTCCTTAGTCTTAAATTAACGTGAACTAGCTATGCCATAGAATCAAATTATTACATAAGAAGACAAGTTTTTAAAACTATTTTTAGCCTGGCCTGAAATTCGATCAGCCAACCAATCCGGTTGATCAAGGTTAGGTGCAATCAACCGCATGAGTAAGCATGTTATACAATCTGGTAGACCTAGCTAGGCCTAGCTGACCACAAGTTAAAACAAATCCACAGACATGTGAAAGCTAACTGGATAGGAACTTACTGACCTTCAAATCAATATGAAATCAGGCATAGCCGCATAGGGTAGACCCTAGGCCTTGTTAAAGTTTAAAAGTTAGGGGGGCCCTTTGGGGCTGGGCTCGATTCGGAATTGTGATCAATATTTTTTTTATCCAATCCATTTCAAATTCAATGCCCTGGCTAGGCCTAGGCCTAGGCCCTACAAAATAGAAAAAACCACCCAATGAGCCTGCGATATCACAACCAAGACATTTGCTTATTTTTGCTTTCCAAACAGGCCTGAAATAGAACATTGAAAAAAGTAAATAAAATTTGGGGGGGAAATATGGGGGCCTAGGGCCGGCCTGGGCCTAGGCTAGGCCTGGGCCCCTACAGGGGGCTGACTGTCAAGTGGGCCGGGCTCAAGGCTATGAAAAAATGGTGGTGCACCCGTGAAAAAATTTTACACTGATAGTAAAAATCAAAGTACTTAAACAATGCAAAAATATTGTACCCACCATGTAGAAAATTGAATCCCACAAAAAATTCGTCAAAACACTCTTCTGTGAGGACCATCAACACACCACGTTTCAAGAGGGCTGCCATGTTTGTCACGGACCCACCACCCCCTGCTCGGCAGACCCGCTAAAACCCCCATCTTTTCTTTTGTCAAAATAATTATCAAGTGGGGCCTTTCCTGTCAAACTTAACAAACTTAACCACCCACCGCAAAGATGGCGGATTCTCGATTATCCCCAAAAATCCCTAGGCGTTTTTTGCTTGTAGGCCTACTGGTAGGCATCGGGTAATTCTTTATTCATTATCTGGCCTAGCTTTTTTGTTATTTAAAACGCTAATCTAGGCTAGGAGGCCCTATCCCTTTTATTTGTTTAATGTGGGGCCTTTTCATGGTGGTGGGCCCAGGCCTAGGCCCTACCTTTCAGTTGGGGGGGGGGGGGCCCCCAACATGTTAAGTTGGGGCCCTAGGGCCTGGCCTATTTAGGGGAAAAGTAGGTTGCGAAAGGGGGGGCGGACGAAAAATAAAAAAATAATGCAATAATTTGTAAATCGTACGCCTTGCCCCCCCCCCCACCCCCCCAACCCTACTCTTCCCCTCACGCATTTAAAAAGTTCCCCCCCCCCCAACTGCAAAAGCTGGCTAGTAAGGCCCTCCCTACATGGGTTAGAAGTAGAAATTCAATAGGCCGGCCCTAGCCTGGGCCTGGGGCCAAATGAAAAAGCGGGTTGCCGGAATCTCCCCCTGGGCGCTGATGGGGGTTTGGTCACGGGACTCTTTAGTTTTGGGGTTACCAGTGGAACTTACACATGACGGTGACCAAAAGTTCGTTCGCCTCTGCAGTGTGATTCTGTAAAAAAGTCGCTATGATAGCGATAGCGATCTCGGTTGATAGGCCTATGAAATATCAATCGTTATAAATTATCGTTATCGACCTGAT
This sequence comes from Sweltsa coloradensis, assembly GCA_024449915.1. Classification (NCBI taxonomy): domain Eukaryota; kingdom Metazoa; phylum Arthropoda; class Insecta; order Plecoptera; family Chloroperlidae; genus Sweltsa; species Sweltsa coloradensis. Next base: position 14,584 of record JAMZAV010011784.1, read on the forward strand.
TCTGTAAAATAGTCGCTACAGCCGACATTTATCGTATCTTGATAGCATAGCATAGCGACTCCTTTTTCATTCCCCGTTAACATAGCGATCGCTATCATTTTACAGAATCAGTCGACACGCAAAATTGTCACTAAAGTGCCGGATAACGATCGTTAGGGTATCTTCCATAACGATTTTACAGAATCAGACCGCTGGTGTGAAATCTGTCGCCCACAACGGGTCGTGTTCTTTAAAATGAATGAATGAATGAATGAAGGAATTTTATTTCCAATACAGTTTGGTGGGCCCTACATACATTTACATAGGTATTGGTAAATACATTTTACACTGTAGGCCTAATTGACCCTTCTAATCTTTTGTGGAAGATTATTTAACTAGGGTCTAAAGAATCTGTTGAGCGAGTGGAGCGTGCGCGGTCACGTGATCGAGTGACAGAGCATTGCATAAAAGAACGTACGTTCGAATGAACCACAGCCTGCTTGGTTGAGAATTGAATGGCTTGAAAATGGAAGCGTGGAAGATGAACAGTAAACATAACCTAAAAACTCATATGTTATGCAAATCTACCTCTATGCCGGAGTACGTGTAGGACAACATCTTCGACGTAGTTTGAGATTTCTCTGAGACAATTCTAATATTGAATTGGTCAACTCATCGTCGTTACTATCAGTCAATAGTCAAATAAAAGTCGATCAAATCTCACAACACAACCAAATTTTGCGGGCTTACGGCAACCATATTTGCACTAAAAAGATTGCCCTGACCTTAAGAGTCAGTGCGGCTCAGTGCACACTGCGAGGGCAGTTAAAACTTTTAAAAATTTAAGTTAAAACGCCATTATAGTAGCAAGCATTGGCAATGGATCCATGGACTAATCATTGGGTTCCAAACCCCAAAAGCCTAGGCCTAGCTCTTTGAGTAAGCTACAAACCACAAACACAGGCCCCTTACCTAGCAAGACTAGGCTAGCCAAATTTTCCGAAAAAATTCAGAATTTTTAATTAATTACTTAATTTTCACTTTGGAGTGCTGGGGTAGCCGAAAAACAACATTTTTTTTTTTAAAGTCGTAATACCGCGGAAAAGTTGCGAATTGTGGAGACTAAAAAATTTTTTTTTTTTTTTTAAATCTGTTCATATCTTCCGGTCGCGCATGTGCTCTAGTTTTCGAAAATTTGGAAAATTTTGATTTATTTTTTTATTTTTTTTAGTTGTAATACCGCGGAAAAGTTGCGAATTGGGAAGACTAAAAAGGGTAAAAAAAATAAAAAAAATCGGTTTACATCTTCCGGTCGCTCATGTGCTCTAAACTTTTCCAAAATTTTGAAAAAAATTCACATTTTTACGATAATTTTTAATATTTTTAACATAGAAGAAAATTTAAAATATGAAAAATTCGAGCTTTTACATTCGGGAAGAGGCTAATTTAAAAATGCTAAAAATTATCGTAAAAATGTGAATTTTTCAAAATTTTGGAAAAGTAGAGAGCACATGCGCGACCGGAAGATATAAACCGATTTTTTTTTTTTTTTTTACCTTTTTAGTCTTCCCAATTCGCAACTTTTCCGCGGTATTACAACTAAAAAAAAAAAAAAAAAATTGTTTTTCGGCCCACCCTAATGTGGGCACCTATGTCATTAAATAATTTAGCTGTATATCCGCAATATTTACATTTGTAGCACATGTTTCACTTGACACACTCCATTTTTAGTGTCGAGTAGATAGATCAAGTAGGCGTATGAAAGTGAATCAAGAAGGTTGTGCACAGGTGTAATCATGTCCTCAGATCCGAGCAGCGTGAGCATGCTCTGAGCGCCCCACTCAGGATTACAAGAACGATTCGGAGAGCGCTCTGATTCAATAAAAGAACGAGCCAAGCGCGCTCTGGTTGCTCAGATCATTTTAAAAACGCACCCAACAACAATAGGTCTGATGCACTGTCATTCAAAATGTTGTAAAAATTCCTATTTTATCAGCGTCCAGACAACTGTGACTAAACCCCGATCGTTCTGCGCACTGGTGCATGGGACGTCCAGTTTGCATGTTCGAGTTAATGTTAATGAGCATAAGAAAAACATTAAAAAGTCAGGTGGCTGTTATCTTATGTCATGAAACTGGTGGAACATGTTCTTGGGACAAAGTTCATAAATTCAACTTTTTACAATCTTGGCGTTTGCTTAAAGAGCCATGTTGGAAAAAAGGAAACTGAAAGAGGCAGCTCTTGTAACATTAAAAGACACTTGTATAAGCCAGCCGAGTACCTATTTTCCTCCTATGTGGATTCCTTTAGTAAATACCTACTACAAAATAGCCTTTTTGTTTAGGCCTAGATCACCTGTTTTTTTTTTCTGCTTCCCCTTCCATGTATGAGAAATTTTAAATCTTATCTACCTTGGCTATTGTCTTTGTTTGTTTTGATATAATTTTGATAATATGATTTTTGTTTTTCATAAAAACCTGATGACGGAAATAGTTTCCATTAATTTCCGAAACGTTGTTTATTATTAAAAAATAGTTATTATCCACCAAAGTGTTTTAATTTCATATCATGAACTCTTCTTCCTTTAAACTAATATTCTTATGTGATTGTTTACTACCGGTACCTACCACTCTTTCTTCAGGCTTAGCACATTATTTTTACATCCCTAGGCCTCTATTTGTTGGCCTGCTACAAGTTTGGATGGGTAGGTATAGGCTAGAGATTTTCACACTTGTTATTTTTGTCTATGTTTGGAAAGATGTGGAACAGCGAGGAGACTGGAATGTGGTAGCAAGAGAGAAGAAGATGGAGAGGCCCATCTTCAATGCCGACCCAACGCAAAGCTGGACGTGGCAACATTTTTATGATGATAGATCAATCTACAGGTTTTGTTTATTTCATAAAGGAGTAGGGTAGGACTTATAATTTATTGTGGTTAAAAAACCAA
>JAMZAV010011785.1:0-19974 GCA_024449915.1 Sweltsa coloradensis
ATCTTAGATGTTAAACCTCAGTTGGTTTTTAAAATTTGTTGTTACGTAGACTTTGAATGTTTAGATGCATAACTTACATGGCGGAGCTTTGGTAAGGGAAATTGTTTATTGTTTATTGTTTATTTCTGCTGTGAAATTAAAAATAAAATCCATGCCTTCCATGTCAAATGGTATTATCTTAGTACCTACTTGGCCTACAAGTACCGACATAGCTTGTTTAACAATTGAAATTGTCCTGGTGCTCGTGTCTGTAGGGGTACTGAAGGTCGGTATCGAAGAGCATCCCGGAGGTTGGCATTGCTTCTGTTGTTTCAAGCTGGTCCGTTACTTGATTTGCGGGTTGCGTTAGTGTCGCTGCTACAGTGGACTCGTGTTGCTGAGATCCATGAGTCCCCCATGGTTGCTGTTTAAGATCTTGGTCTGGTATCCCCTCTTCTGGTGTGATGGTTTTTGTGACTGAAAGTGATTTGGCGGCCTCCACGGTAGAGGAAGCTGATTGCTGGTCAGTGGAATCTTTATTTCCTGCACTCCGAGCTGTGTCTTGATTCTCGTAGTGGATGCCCTTGGGGTTCGCATCATCACTCGTGTCATGAAGGACTGTCGTAGCACACATCACATCAGCAGTCACTGTCCCTTTAGCATCCGCTTCGATAAGTGACTGAGCGGTCAAATCGAGGCCTGAAGCTTTGTCGTAGGATGTCAACCGGGGGGAGATCTCGGTGATCGGAACTCTCCTGACGTAACCAATTGGTGAATTCTGATTTCTTTTTGGGGTAATCTAGTATCCCCTGATACAAAGGTAGAGAGTGGGCCCATCTCATGCGGTAGCATTCCGTCTAGTGTCAGTACTGATAGAAGCCTGGACAAGCCCGAACCTACTTCACTTGTTAGCAACTTAATTTGTAGGGGGGTGTGCTCCGGAATAGAGTTGTCTATTGCTTTTTCATAAGATAGGCATGAATTTAGTACAGGAAGCAGTGGAGGATCGTACTCCATTTTTTTATTTCTCCTCACTGGACATTTTTAACATGTATTCTAGTATTGGAATGTAGGTTGGCGGTGAATGTATACATTTTGTGCATGAGTTTTGAAGGTTTAATTTTGTTGATTGCCACGGGGGGAAGTCAGTTTGTTGTTTTTGATGGTACGGACTCGTACCGGTTGTTAAAGGTGGGCCTATGACTTGGTCTAACGATAACAGGTTTGCCTCACTTATGGTTTGATCGATAAGGTTATTTCTTATGTGAAAGTGAATTTTCTTTGCAAGAACCACCTTACCCTTCTTGTTTAGATGGAGACCCTGCCTTGAATAATGGATTGGATAGAGTAAAGAGTTTATATCGATGAAGCTTCAGATGCAGCTCTACCATAAGGGCATTGGGGCACGTGCCCCTCCTACTCTTCCCGCAACAATCACTCACAGCAAATATCTTCAGCAGTTGTGTGGACAGAACTTTAAGAAGATAAGAACCTTCTCGCTACAAGTAAGAACTATCTAGCCACGAGATTTTCAACTAAATATTATATTCATCTCAAATTTTATAAAGATCTCTACGAAACGCCGTCATAACCATTTTAAATCCATTTTGAAAATAAGTTTTACTGTGGATGTAAAAGAAATAACAATAAGTGACTACGCAAATTAAATGGTAAAGCATAAATAAATATTATGCAAATTTTGTTCTATAACGGTGGCAGGGCTTTACATGTCTGTATTTAGATAATTAAAGAAAATAAACAAATAAAAATAAACAATTACCTTTTTGTCAAGGGGAACGAAACCCCCATAAATGCATCACATTTCTGTCCGTATGTTATTAATCTTAACTGTAGGGGGCCTGTTTATAGCAAATTTCCCTTTCATCATCATGAACTTAGTTTTGCTGTGGATAATTTCATCTTATGTACATTGTTCCATTCGTTGTTGATGTACAGTACTAGTTTGGCTTTTCGTTCAAGTTCACGCCTGTTGTCTGTTTCGATCACATATGCCTTATCATCAGCATATGCGATTGTGGTTATATCTTCTACGGCTAATTGTATGTCTTCATCAAAAACTATGTTCCACATTATTGGACCTAGCACGCTGCCTTGTGGGCATCCCTTCTCTGGGTTTCTCTCTTTATTTAGGTATCAAGTGCTGATGATGGCTATTCTGTTGTTGAAATAGTCCTTGAATGAACCATATAGTATGTCAGAGATTCCAAGATGTCTGAGTCTGCGGAGAACACTTTCCCACCACACATTATCGAATGCTCCGGAAATATCAATAAATATCACCAGTACATATTTCCTCTCCGAATTCTGTACTGTGTCTAGTAGTTTCATAATCGCATCTTCCGTTGACCTCCTTTTCTTGAAACCGTACTGTTCCTCTGCTTGAAGGTCGCTCTGTTCATATAGCTCTTGAATTCTGTTACTAAGAATTCTCTCGTAGGCTTTGCCAAGAACTGATAATAATGTTATTGGACGATATGATTCTACTCTGTTGGCCATTTTTTATCCTCGCTCTTTTTAAGGATGGTAAGTTTTACCCTTTTCCATAAATTGGGGAAAACTTTTTCATCTAGACATTTGTTATACAGTGTGTAGAGCACTAATAGTTTTATATCCCACAAGGCGGCGAGCATTTCAACTTCAATGCAATCTTCCCCTGGAGCTCCACCTTTCCTAGCTTTTCTAACTGCCAGACTTATTTCTGCTATACTTATTGTGGCCTTCTCTGGTCCACCGACGCACTCCTCGTTTGCTGTTCGTATCTCCTTTTGTCTTGCAGTTTCGTCTTCTTGGTTATCTTTGGGAACCATTTTGTCTAAGAGTGCGTCCATAGACTCTGTCCATGTAGTGGTCTCCACCCCTTCCGAATTTAATACTGTATTAAAGATCTCGTCTGTCCTCAGCTTTCCTCTTGCAATTTTATACACAATACTCCTGGGCCTGGATTCCCAAAAACGCCTAACTAAGACGTGTCCTAGTGTTAAGACGTGTCCTAACTAAGACACCACTAGGACATCTTAACTAAGACGTTCCTAAGACGTCCTAGCTAAGTCACGCCCTATTCCCAAAGGTGCCTAAGAAAATCTCAGACGTGTCCTAAATATTAAGACAAAGTAGCATTACGTCATAGATGACGTCATCAATAAAGACATTTTGGACTAATAAGGAGTAGGTTATAAAAAGCGCGCGAAATTTGAATCTTCTACTGTAGTCGAGTTTGTTGCCTATATACTGAGGGCATTTAGCAGAAGAATAGTGCAAAATGTGATACTATTTTACCTTAGGTAGAAAAATCGGAAATTTTCCGCTCTTTCATTTAAAGAACATCCTAAAAATATTTAATGGTAACTTTGAGTGGCAGGGCTGCCCAAAGTTAAAAAAAAAATTGTAGAATAAGTAGAAGAAAGGTGTGAAACGGGACTAGGAAAATTGGAAAATTTCCGCTCTTACACAAAAATATAATTCTACAAAATCGGGTGGTAATTTTGAGTCCCAGGGGTAACCAAAGTGGGGAAAGTCAAAATATACAGATTACCTGATTAATGGTGCAATTAGGACTACACTAATAGGAAATTTTCTATTTCTTCGTCAAAACACAATTTAAAAAAACTCAGACAGTTACTTTGGGCCCCAGAGCTAACCAAAATGGGAAGAGAAAACTTATCTGACTTTGGATAACTCGGGGGGTGCCCAAAATTACCGTCCGATCAAATTCTGTTTGTGAAAGAGCGGAAAATTCAGCTTGTACTAGTACAGATATTTACAATCCTCAAAATTTGGAAATTTTAATCACCCCTGACAGCCCACGCCCCAAAGTAACTATCAGATTTCTTTTGAATGTTGTTTTTATGAAAGAAAGGAAAAAATCCTTTTCAGAATTTTCAGTGTTCCTTTGTAGTAAATAGTAATATGTTGTTTTTTCACACTTTCGACAACCCTGGGGCCATTGTTACAATCAATTTATTTGAGGATAGTCATAAAAGTGCGGACAATGTTATATTTTTCAACCAAAGAAAAATTGGTACCGAACAGTCCTCACTAATACTATAAAATATTGCATTTCCAGTTACCATGCATTAATTTTGACATGATGGGAAATAATAATGATAGTTAAATACCCTCGAGTAGGCAAGCGATATGTCATCCCTAATAAAATAACACCTTAACCACCCCTTAAAATAGGAATGCGGAGTGGCTGATTTTGTCTATAAATTTTCTGATTATTCAAATTAAAAATTAAAAATATTTTTGTACATATTTTAGTTCAATCAACCTACGTTCTTACCACAATCACTCCCCCCCCCCCAAACCACCACCACCACACATTATTGTGTGCGTGTGGGTTGTAGAGGGGGGGGGGGCACATCAACAAACTTGCCAAAATATAATTTTCTAATGTTAATTATACTAATACAATAATAAGGAATACACAAATATATTCTTGTTATTGTTTAATGTATTTTGACATTTTATGCAATACTCCTCCCCCTTCATTAATTTTTTTTGTAGGGAGGGGGGGCTATATTGACCATACATATCAGTTTTTCAAACTCTAGAGAACTCACTCTCGAAGAGGTTAACATGGGAATTGGTATTAGTTCGTATTATCTACATTATGATTACTTATTAAACGAAACCGAAATTATATTTCAAAATGTTTTGATCCTATTAACCAAATGACCATTCTACAACCACTTATTCCACCACCACCAACACTTACTAGTTCCTAGTAGTGGCCAGCACTAAATAGTGAGATACCAATATTAAATTTGTCGTGTGATAGATAATAATTAATAGTTTACTGGGTGATATTTGATATAACACCCATGCTCTCTTCAATACATTAATGATTCAAATAACTCATTGAAATAATGTTCTTACAATTGTATGTTATGGTCCAATCAACCTACTGTCTCTTTACAACCCCCACCCCTTATGTTGCATTTTAATTTTACTAGAAGTAATCGGCACTAACCAGTGACTTACCAGCATGTTACCAAAAGTTCTACACCTTTCACCTACCTTTAAGTACATAAACACTATTTATTTGAACACTTTTGTGTCATGAGTGAAACGAAAATCATAATGTTAAGATAATAGCCCTTAATATGGCGTTATGTACAATTTGTATTGGGTAGTGGGTTACACAAAACTGTAACATATTCAACAGTAGGGACTACACAATTTATAATTAATAATGTTTACTACATGTAGAGCATGTACTTAGAAACTGGTTTCTAGTTTCAAATAATATTTTAAAATTTACTTTTTATAAACATTTTAATCATAATAAGTATCAAACATTAATTGACCTTTAGCAATCTACAGCAGGCCAATATTGTCTTAACTAGGTATTTGAGTTGATATTCATTTAAATTCATAATTTTATATTTATTTTTATATTGTTCTATATTCATTTTATATTCATCATTATTCATTTTTATATTCGGTTCTGACTACAATTATTAAAATTGTAAAGTAAAATTGTAAATTTGTTGGTTAGTAGGCTCTGTTTGATATTAAATGGTAATGTCTTTCATTGTTAATATTCTCATGCTACCTCTGAAATTTTTGCAGATTTAGTAAAATTAAATTTCAAATTAATTTACTGTAGCAAACAACAATATAGGTAATTTAAATTTCAAAAAATAAATTAGGTAGGCCTATAGGGTGAGATTATTTGTACACTTAGGGGCCTACTGTAGGGTATCAACTAGCTACCATCAGAAACATTTTCTTACAATATTAAAAAATATTTTAAAAAAACATACCCAGTAATTTGTATACTAATTTTTTTCAATGATCCTTTTCCAAATTCTATCAAGGAGGTAGGTAGGCTTAAGCAAAAACTAGCTTAAATTGATGGAAATGCATAAAAACATGAAGGTATGGATACTCATTTATGAATGATTTGTTTACTTTAGTCCCAACCTGTAGACAAACACATCACCAATTTGATGAAAAATTTCAATCTTTTAACCAAATTTTACAATTGGTGGATAGCATAGGACGGTACTACCGGTATGTACTTGGTACTATCTTGTTAAAGGAAATTGTTATTAGACATGTGTCACTAGTCTACCAAAAATAACCCATTGAAGAATTATGACAATATGCCTAAATAGTGTTTAAAAAATACAAAGCGGAAACAATTTATTTTACTTTTTTAATACAAATTTTTACTTTAGAGTACCGGTAGTTAGCTTACAGTGCTTACCAGTCCTCCTTTATCCACTAACTTCAAATTAGTTGACAATGATTTTAGGGCCTACTAACAATAATTTGCTTAGCCCTATTTTATTCTGTCTTTGTCACAGTATGGTGTAACTGTAAAATATTAGTGTGTGGAATTGCATTGGAAATGGGTTTCATTTTAGTTGTAGGCCTAGTCATGTTGGTTTGTTTGGTAGTTATTTTTGGGCAAACATTGTTAGAATCTACAAATGTGCTTATCTTAACATGCTGACTATAAATAACCAATCAAATTATTCAATTTTAAGCAAATATTTTAGATATACCTGCCTATATTACAGAGAACACAACCCTTATAATTATAAATGTTAAAATATGTCATGTAGGAGCAATATTTTACAAGGTAAAATAATGTGTTTAATCTGGATCAAGATGAAAGGATCAGTGGCTGGACCTCTGGGCTCCCTCCAGCTCCCAGCTCCAGTCCCAGAGACTGTCCAATGAACCTCTTCACTTCTGTTAAAATTTACTACTTGTCCACATTAAGAGGGATCTTAATATTATCTTTATTTTACCATAGAGATTAATACCAACCTTTTAATCTCTATGATTATACAAAATTATCCTGCTATTATATTCTACCATACCTACAAGAACCAATCATTGATATTCACTAAATATGGCAGAATGTAAAATTGTTCATGCAATTAAATAATTACTAGGCCTAGATCTTGTTAGAAATAATAAAAGGATGCAGTTTACCTAGAGCCTACTGCTGCCAGTAGGTTTCACCGCTCATAGTCATAGAAGTAGGGCCTACTGACTTAAATTGATTGAAACTAAATAGGCCTACCTACACTGAGATACAACAAGCTATTCGTATGCGCTTAATCTTGTCACTCGGTTAGCAGCAGCCGCGAATGATCAATATACGAAAGATCGCTTTGCGGTTCGTAATGCATTAATGAGTTAAAACTTATAAAATGTACTCTTTATGAAGTAGGCATCATAGGCCTACTTAAAAGCCTAAGCCTAGACATAGCTGTAGGTGAAGCCTAGAGCTCAGGTGAGGGCAGTTGTTAGCCATAAGCCAAGTCATAGGCCTAGGGACAAGTCTATCGTTTCAGCCGTCTTGGCCAAGACGACAGTTAGGCCTAGCTTAGCTAGCCCAGAGGCCTATTAGCAAACCTATGTAGGCCTTCAGCCAGTAGGCTACCTGTAGGGCCTATAGTAGGCTAGGCCTACCTAAAGTTACAGCTTAGGGCCTAGGCTAGGCCAAGACCTTTAGATTGGATTAGGTCCCTCCCTGGGGATAGGCTAGCTAGGCCTTGGCCTATAGCCTCTCTGCATTTCATTTCAATTAGTGATTTACTGTAAGGGCCTCATGTACATATATTTTTCTAATAAAATAGGATTGTAGGTGTAGGCTACTTGGGCTAGGCCTAGCCCTAGGCCTTTAGCCTACAGGTAAGAGAAGAGGTCGCAACTCTTGCAAGCCAATGCTCTAGCCTAGCCTCCTAGGCCCTAGTCTTTTTAGGTCTCTAGGGCGTATAAGCAATATGAATAACGTACAGGGATTAGTTCTCTACCGTTTGCATTGATTTATAATTGCAAATCTTACCACAACAACGTTATAAAAACAAAGAAAACGTAAGCGTAGGGCTAGGGGGGCATACTCCAACGGTCCTAGGCCTGCCTGTCAATTTTTAGGTTAGATTTCCTTTATTGTTAAAACAAAATGTTGCATTACATGATTTGTTTTACTTTTATTTGCAAATTTTTCTGCATCCAAAAATAGCACTCTTAATTGAAATCTGCTCACAGAAACATATTTAATTGTGACTTTTACATTCGAGGTGGTACAGCCAGCTTCCGTGGTCGCCGCCATTGCTCACTAGGACATCGCTAAGACGCGCGCAGAGCTGACCTATCTTTTGCACGTCTCAGGAGTGTCCTAGCGCTAGGCACTTTCGAGAATACGGGCTAAGATTTTTTGAGAATACCGATCCGTGTCCTAAGTCGGTAGAATGGCTTAAGAGTGTCCTAGTTAAGACACGTCTTAGTTAGGCGTTTTTGAGAATCCAGGCCCAGGGATCTGTATTTCCTGTGGTTTCCACCAGTGTCTGCCATGATGCTTGTTTATGTTTCTCAATTTTATTGAGATACTCTCTCCTTGAGGTTCGTTCTTGGGTTTTAAGTTGGTTATAATGGCATACGTTTACAAGACCGAGTTGGAACTTCTTTTTTGCACCTTGTGCCCTTTTTCGTATTTTGAAGAGTTCTTTTCTCTTTTCTGATAGAAGGTCACTCCACCATGGCATGCATCTGGGAAATTTGATTTTCTTCTATTCCCATAAAAACAGTGAATTCTGGGGCCAGTAATTTGATTGCTTCTTTAAACTTGGTCTAACTCAATTATACTCAATTATTCTGCATTTAGGTCTTGGAAGTCACCCTCAATATATTCTTCGTTATAACTTTAATGATCTTTTCAGTGAATTTTGTCTAGTCTGCTTTCTTGATGTTAATTAATCTGTTTGAAACTTTTCCTTTTACTTGTCCAGCAATATATGGTTTTATATAATCGTATTCTATGAGTATGTGGTCGCTTGTTGATGCGTTTCCAATAACATTCCACTTTGTGTATGAAATTTTTTTTTTGTCTTTGGGAAACCCCCAACCCGTCAGGTCAAATTTACCCCTCTCCTTTTGGCTGTATTTGAAGGGGGTAAAATTTGGGTTTGTGGTTTTTTCACTATATTTTAGGGCAATTTTTCCAATAATCCGCCCCTAAAGTCCCTTCTCCCTTTTCGTCCGCATTTACCCTTTCCTTGTTGAAATCAGCATTACTGCCCTATTGCAATAAAAATAGTCCCTTTTTTTTTTTTTTTATTTTTTCTTATATTATAAGCCTTTTTGTTTCTATTTTTTTTTTTTAATGTCTTTGGGGGGTTTTTGGAAAGTATATATGATTAAATTCCCCTTTAGGTCACCATGTGGTCCTTTTTTATAAAAACCCAAATGCGGGGCGTGAGAGCTAAAATAGTTCTTTTTAACTTTTGGGTAAAATGTGTATTTTTCTATCCCTTTTGACGGCGAAGCGAGCGCCCTCCACTTGACTTTAAATGGCTCGAAGGGTTGGGGTTTTTTTTCTTTTACTGGGTTCGATACGGGGTTCGCACCGTTTCTCTGATCGACCTTTAAAAATTTTTGCACCCCTGTACAAACCACCTGGGCGGGTTGCTGTAAAATTTTTTTTGGGGCAAAATCTTTTCCAAAAAAAAGGGTTAAAAAGTTACATTTAATCAAAAATTTTTTTTAAAAAAAAAACTAAACGGCGGACAAAAATGGAAGGGGGGCCCAAAATTTCTTTTTTAGAATTCAGTCCGTCACGAATATTTTTTTTTTTTTTTTTGATCCGTTTAAGTAGTGTAAGGGAAATTACATTATAACAAAGCCCCCTTTTTACCATGGCAAGGGAAAAACCCCGCACACCCTTTTTTTGGCTCTGATGGGGTTCAAAGGGAAAGGCCCCGGATCAAGTTAAAATTTTTGACCATCCCGGCAAGTTTCTTTTCCCCAATTGAATGCCTTTTTTTTTTTGTGGCAAAAATTGTTCAAAAAGTTATAAAAAAAATTTAAAATTTAAATCAAAATTTTTTTTTTTAAACTAAAGGGCCCGACAAAACCCTGATGTAGCCAATTTTTTTTAAAATTTGGTTCCTTTTTCCGGCCCACGAATTTTTGTTAGTTTTTTTTTTTGGGGATCCCGGTTATTAAATTTAGATAGAAAAAACCATTTTAAAACCAAAAAGCCAACGTTACCAGGGGGCCAACGAAAAGGGTCGCAACAAGAAGGGTTTTTTACTATGTACGGGGCCCCCCCTAGAAGAACCCCAAGAGTAAAATTTTTCCCCCCCAAAAAAATGATGTCGGGGTTTCCTCTAGATGGCGGGGGAAATTTTTATCCTTCTCTCCTTTTTTTTAAAATTTTTAGCAAAATCGGTCCGACCTTAAAGACTTTTTGGGGTAATGTAACTTTAAAGGGGAAAAGTCGTACCCCCGGGTCGTGTTGCCCCCGCCCCGGTGCTCGCTCCCCCCAAGCGCCCCCAACTGGGGGCTTTTTTCCCTAGAAATTTTTTTGGAAAAGTTTTTGGGAAAGTTGTTTCCGTTTCCCCTTTTAAATTTTGGGCCGGTAGGAACCCAAACCCTTTCACGGGAGTTTTGGGGTTAAAAGTAGGGGTTTCCGGGAAATTGGCCCGGGAAATTTTCCATTTTTTTTTTTTTCGTCCATATTTTGTTTTAATTTGGGAAAAAACCCTTGGATTGGATCCTTGGGGTTTTTTTTTATCACATTTTTTTAACGTCCTTTTTCCAATTTCTAAAACATGTTGTATTTTTTTTCTTTATGATTCCTAGCAATCTTTTTGGCAATCTATTGGGGGGAATTTCCAAAAGTGAAATCCATTTTTTTTCGATTTTCTTTTTTTTTCCTTTTTGGGACTTCCCTTTTCGAAATTGATTTTTCGGGCTAATTCTTGGCAAACAAGTGTGGTTTATCAATATAAACAAAATTTTAAACTTTCCAGAAATTTTTTTGTCACGATAAAACCAACCTTTTCGGGTTTTGGAAATTTTCCTTAAAAAACCTGAATTTAAAGCGCATTTGTTTTTGGGTTTCCAAGCTCACGCCCCCTCTTCCCTATAAAAAGGTGTGAATCTTTCTTTTACCTTTAATAAATGCTTTTTTTTCCCAAAGGGTTTAAAACGGGAAGCCCTTAAACTTTTTTTTCTATTTAATTTTTCTCTACCCCTCAAATAGGGCGTGGTGTAAACCCCATGCTCATTGATGACTTTCCCAGTGACACAGACTATCATAAAAGGGGGGGAAGGGTTTTTTTCTGAAAAAAACAGAAAAGGGGTGAAAAGAACTGTTAAAAATAAAACTCTTAAATAAAAAGGGAGTCTCCTCGAATTCCGCCCTGCTACTGTCAAAACTTCCAAAAATGGGGGGCAAGTGCGGGGGGGGAGGATGGGCCCCGCTCCGGTATTTTTTAATTTTTAGGGGTTCTCCTAATCAATTTTTACTGTTTTAAGTGTAAAGTGAGTGAAGTGCATCATAACAACTACAAACCCCGGCTTTGGGTACATGGAAATCCTACAAAAAGGGTATTTTGGGTTTGTCTGTAAATCCCTAATTACGGGCTCTACACTATGCTCCCAAAATGCACTCTGGAACAACCCCGGACCTGCCTCAGCCCTCACCCCCCCCGGTGGGCTGGGAAAAAATAAACGGTCCTTCGGCGAAAAAAGGGGGCGGCCGCACGGGGTATGCGGGCTTCCGGGGAGCCCTGGGGGGAGTGGGCGGTGCATTAAATCATCCCCCTCTGGCAGGTGACGTTTTAACTAAACCCTGGCCCGAGGAGGAAAAACTCCCACCGCGTCCAGTGGCGGGGACCGTCCCGGGGCAGCGGCAAACTCAGCAGGGCACTCCTCCGCGGGCGCCGTCCCCTCCTGAAAGATGTTCCCCGTCCGTCGGGGCGGAAAAATTTACTTTTCATAAAAATGCAAACCTCGTGTCAAGGAAAAATTCAAGGGGAAAATGTGCGAAACCCCGGGCCCCGCATATTACAAAAAATCTCTAGGAAAACGCCGTGGGGACTTTCTGGTAAATTTCTCCTTCCAAAACTCTCGAAATTTTTGGGGTACGGAAAAGTGAAAAAGGGCCTGTATTCATCGAAGCGTGAAAACCGATTAAATTTAGCTAACCCCAATTAAACTCCGGGGGCTCTTTTGTTTAATTTTACGGCTAGCTAGGTCTGGACTTCCCCCACAGCTTTGCTGCCCCCGGGTCCCCGCGCTCTTTTGCCCGTCGTGGCGCGGGCGACACTGAAAAAAAACCCAAAATTTAAAGAGTATTTTTTAAGGATTTGGGATTTTTTTTTTTTTTGGCCATATTTTTAAATTTAAAGGGGAATTTTAATGGGTTTTAAAAAGGCCCCCTGAATATTAATTTAAGTGGGGCTTTTTGGGAAATTATAAAAAAGGGAGGGGGGGTGCTAGAGAAAAGGGGAAAAGTTTGGGAAAATAGGATGTGGAAAAAACAAGTTTACCCTTACCCCGAGGCAGGGGGAAAGGGGTGATGGATGGTTTCGATTTGCAAAAAAAGGGTTTTTAGTTCCCGGGGTTTTAACCCGGGGAACCTAAGGACAAATTTTCAACGAAGCAAATTTTTGGCCCTTTATTGGATTCAGGGGAAAAAATAAATCAAAATTCCCCTTTAAAGGGAAACCCTTTTAAAAAATCTATAGGGGGGGAGGTTAAAGGGTTTTTCATAACCTAAATTTAAAAATGTAATAACATTAATTTAAAAAAATGTTTTTTTTGAAAACCTAGTAACCCCTGGGATCTAATCAAAGCCTTTTTCTTTTAACTATGATATTTTTTAGTATAATTTTTACGAAATCCCAAAATTTGTAAACCCAGTATTAAAACTACGGGAAATTTTTAAAAATTGAACTTTTCCTTTTAAAAAAATATTTAAATTGTTTAAAATTAAATTTTTTGGCCACAAGGTCAAAGAAGGGCAAATTTTTTTTTATTTTTTTAAAATTTAATCTGGTTTAAAAAATTTTTTTATTTGCCAAAAATTTTTAATGATGGTCCCCCATTGTTTTTTATTAAATTTTATAAATAAGGGCACACTTGTAAAGGGAAAGTCCCAAACATGGCAGAAAAGGGTTTTTATTACAACTTGAGACCAAAAACCTACGAGTAGGGAATGTAGTAAAAAATCTTTAACTTACATTGAGGCGCACAAAAATTTAAGTTACCTAAAAATATATTTTATCGTAGGGTTTCCCCACGTAAATACGTATCGAGACAAAATTTTTTGGGGCGGGACCCCGGATCAAATTCCAAAAAATTTTTAAAATTTCCTTTTTCTTTTTGGGGGGGGTTTTTCTCCGGGGGATTTTTTCCCTTAAAAAATATTTAAAAATCTCGACTAAGCCCCCAAAAATACCCTTGGATTTGTTATTTCAACTTAATTTACCTCTTTAAGTAGTAGGCATTGAGGTTTTTTCTCGGGGAAAGGGTTTTATTTCAAAAAAACTTACAAAAAAAAAATACGAAAATTTTATCTTCATTTACCTTTGCCCGGCCCAAAATCATTTTTAAAATTATTAAAAATTTTTTATTTTAAAAAACCCTAAATAACTTTGATTAGATACCTGGTCAAAAAGGGGGTTTTAAAAAATACTACGTTTTTTATTTCAACTATTTTAAATTCATTTTTCCCTTTAGGGGGATGATTAGACCCCCCCCCCCTATGGGAAAAGTTTTGGGGGTTTGGGGGATTCTTTCTTTGGGGTTATTTATTTTTGGGGCCTGAATCCCATAACAAAATTCGGGTTTTGTTTTCCAAATTTTTCCTAATCAATTTGGATAGACCCGGCTATTATTTAAGGGAACTTTTAGGCCTACAACAACTTACTTTTAAAATAAGATAAGATTTAAAATTTTACCACGTCCCCACTCCACTTGGGGGGGGGGGGCCCCCACGGCAATGGGGGGATTTTGTTTTGGAGCGTTTGTTTTTCTTGCGGTGGGGGTTTTTTGGGGCCTTGCGGTGGCGGTGGTTGGGGCGCTTTCGGGGGTTGGGGCGCTCTGGGGGGTTGGGGGCCTCTTTGGTGGTTGGGGCGCTCTGGGTGGTTGGGGCCCCTCTGGTGGTTGGGGGCGCTCTCATTGGTCTGGAACACGTAAAACACATCACTGTAAGTCCCCCGGGGTTTTGTGTAGATTGTTTTTTCCCCCTTTAAAGTTTTTAAACCCCTAAATTTAACATTAAATGTTTAAAAAAAGAAACGGGGCCACCCGACCCAGGGTTCTTGCACCATGGCCGGGGAAAAAAAGGGGTTTGGGCCCCTGTTTATATCGTGCCGGGGTATGACGAGCAACTTACAACACCCCGGGGCAGGGGGGGTTGGGGGGGGGCACTTCTGGGGCAAAGGGGGTGGCGCTTCTCGGGGCGCTCTGGGTTGTGCTGGAACACGTAAAACCCCATTTACTGTAAGTCTTGGGCAGTTAGACTGTTTTTTCCCCCCTCTTTAGGTTTTAACAAAATATTCCATTAAATGTTAAAAAAAAGATCCCCGCCCCCCCAAAAAAAAACCAAACTTAAAAGATTCTTGCACCCTGGCCGGAGAAAAGAGGGTTTAAGCCGCTGTTTATATCCCTGCCGGCGTATGACAAGCAACTGTACAAAAACCCCGGGGCGGTTGGGGGCCCTTTTCCCCGGGGGAGGTGGTGGCGCTTCCCGGGGCGGGGGGTGGCGCTTTTCCCGGGGGGCTTTTGGGTTGTTCTGGAACCCCGTAAGACACATCCTGTAAATCTCGGTTTTTTTTTGTGTAGAAATTTTTTCCCCCTCTTATGTTTCAACATCTTTCAAAATCTATTTTAACATTAAATTTTAAAGATCGCCCACTGAAACTTTCGATTCTTGCACCTGGCCCGGGGAAACGAGGTTCAGCCGCTGTTTATAGGGTGCCCCGGCGTAAAGACAAGCAACAATCTTTTTAAAACGAAAAAAGCACCTTTGGAAACCCCTCAAAAATATACTAAATACTGTTTAATAAGAAAACCCGGATATTCTCGTAACGTAGGGTTTAGCCCCCTGTTTTTTAAACGTGGGCCGGGGTATGACAAGAACTGTACAACAACCCCGGGGCAGGTGGTGGCCCCTTTTCCGGGGGGTTTGGGCCTTCCGGGGGGAAAGGGGGTGGCACTTTCCGGGGGAAAGGGGGTTTGGGACTTTTTGGGGGAAGGTGGTGGCACTTCTGGGGGCAGGTGGTGGCACTTCCGGGGCAGGTGGTGGCACTTCCCGGGCAGGTGGTGGCACTCCCGGGGCAGGTGGTGGCGCTTCCCGGGGCCCCTCTAGGGGGGTTTCTGGAAAACGTGGGCCATCACTGGGAAATCTTTGGGTTTTGTGTCCCGTTTCCCCCTCTTATGTTTTTTAACCTCTATTCAACATTAAAAGTAATAAAAGAAACGCGCCACTGACACTAGATTTTTGCACCATGGCCGGGGAAACAGGGTTTACCTCGGGTTTTTAACTGCCGGGGGGTATGAAAGACAAAATCTTTTAGACGACAAAAAAACCTTTGGGACCGCTTTAAACATACTACTTTCTGTTTTAATGAAGAACCTGGGTATTCTCTTAAGAGGAAAGGGGGACCCGTTTTAAATTTTTTTTGTGGAAAGTAAATTTTTATAACTATTAAACCCAAAAATCAAACCGATGATTTTTTTTTCTCGTACAGAGAACTTCCCGTCAAAAGAGTGCTTTTTTTCAGATTTTTTAAAATTTTCGTTGGCTTATCAGCAAATAATTTTTTAAAAACAACTTTTTAATGGGACCAAATACTAAAAAAAAATTCAAAGGGCATCTATTCGGGGGTTCTAATTAGAAAGAATTACGAATTTCGTAGCCGAAACTTAATTAGACAAGCGATAATCTTAAATGTAAATTGGATAAAATTTGGTGGGGAAAGTTGTGCCCTCTATAGCAAAGTCTCTGAACTACCACAACAGCCTGCATGTTTCTTGGCGCGCGAGCGAGAAGCACGGACAGAAGAGAGAGAGAGTGAGAGAGACCATTCATTCCACAAGAAAGGGTGGTTTGCTAGCTGCAGATTTGTAAACAATACCTCTATTCAACAATCATGCAGGACTTGAAACTTCAAAGAAAAAAAACCTTGTCCTGAACCCACGCCTAAAGTCTTGAACCCCAAGTCACAAGTGGGATGACGTTGTATGGTTATGTGGTGTGGTCTGGGTATCGGGGGTGGGGTGGAGTTGATTTGGTACCAACAAAATTTATATCGTAAATAATATTTATATATACAGTGCCGCTTCGCGAGCGCTTTTTTTCAGTCGCGTTAATGGATGATTTTTTTTAGAATATTTCGGTCCAATGATTACGTTTTATGTGGAATCTCCTTACTTTTTCTATATTTTACTTGATATTTATTTATTTTTATTTATTTGATATTATTTATTTATTTACTTGTTCATTATACACCTGTAAAGACTTATATTAAAACCTTATTGCTATGAATTTTGACCAACTTTTTCAACTTTTTCTTTCAAGAGGCACTACATCACCATAATCTTTATGTCAATGTAAAATATGAACGTTGTAGCCCCGGACCCGTTTGGTCAAAATCGGCCCAAATTCACGAAAATATAGTTACTTGATATTACTTGTTAAATTTACACCTGTAAAAGACATATTAAACCTTTATTTTTTATGAATTTTGGGACCAACTTTTTCACTTTTTCTTCAAGAGGCACTAAATCCCCAATAATTTTTTATTCAATTTAAAATATATCGTTGTAGCCCCACCCGTTTGGTCAAAATCGGCCCAAATATCACGAAAATATTTTTTTAAAAAAAACGAAAAAAATCGTAAAAGTACGTTTTCTATAAGAAATTTTTTTTATAATGTCTCAAAAATCATAACATATATGATTTCAGTGATTTAAACGTTCCTAAAAAGTTTAAATAAATATGGGAGTAGCCGTTTGCCAAATATCACGAAAATATCGCACTAAAAATCGAAAAAAAATCGTAAAAGTACGATATTATGAGAAATTTTTTCTTCGATTGTACCCAAAAACAATACGCTCTAATTTTCAGAGATTTCGAAGGTCCCCTCCAATTTTCATCAAGATCGCATATGCCCGTTGCCCGGTAGAGAGCGAACAAACAGACAAAAAAAACTAACAAAAACAAAAAACCCCCGAGCTATTTTTTCTTGGGGTAACGTAAGTAAAAAACAAACAAAACAACACAAAGTCAAATTGAAGTCTTCGCTTCGCTCATCCAATAAATATATACCGATAGTAACAATTATATTTGTCCCGGATTTTTACGCATTGCATATGGCATATTTATCAGTTAAAAAAAATTGTGAGATTTGTTCTTAATTTTGTAGTCAATTACGAAATTAAACCCCCTGATGTTTGCTTTTTTTATAATTAATTACAATAAAAGTATGGTCACAGATCATGGTCCCAAGGAGGGCCCCACAGATAAGAATTACAAGAAATTGATTGAAATGAATTTCATTCCAACTACCTATTTACCAACTCATTCACTCTTTGTGATGATTTTGATAATTTTTTCGGCGTTGCGTCTCATATTTTGGAAACCCGGTTTGCTAATCGAGACGTGAGGGTGATGCATGGAGAATCAAACAATACTAACCCCTCTCTGTGTGCATTTTTTCCTTCCTAAATTTCCCCCCCCCCCCCCCCCCCCACTCTACTGTAAATGCATACTGAGGGTTGTCGCGTGTAGTCGTAAAATAGACCATCCTAGAAGCTGAGGGTTTTATACCTATTTTATTCTCTTCCTGTTCTAAATTGTTCTATTAATTTTTTGATATTTTTTGTTTAATTGCAAATATCTAATAATGTTTTTTAAAATATTAAGCGCGTGTCTTGAGTTTCATTTTTTTGGACAAAATTCTATGATAAAAACTGACTGAGTTACGGATATGCTTCTATAACATATTTTAAAAATAAAAAAGTAATCTTTATATATTTCAGTCAGTTTTTTATCGTAGACACTAGGGGAAAAATCGCATTTCATAAACTCAAGCCACACATTTTAACCACGTTTATTAAATATTTGCAATTATAAAAAAAAATCACTTAATAAATTATTTTCATCACAATAGATTTGAAATGGGTGAAGGCGCTCCTCTTTATTTAGCAGGGTCCAGTGTGTTTTTGTTATCTATGGGTGGAATCTTTGAAGGA
The DNA here is from genome assembly GCA_024449915.1 of Sweltsa coloradensis. Lineage (NCBI taxonomy): Eukaryota > Metazoa > Arthropoda > Insecta > Plecoptera > Chloroperlidae > Sweltsa > Sweltsa coloradensis. The sequence goes on from JAMZAV010011785.1 coordinate 18,016, forward strand.
AGTTCTCAGGAATTTTGGGGTTTTTTTGTCCTGCTGTCTTCTCTTTCCAGTTTCTATTGTTCTATTTATACATTTATGTATTGATTGTTTTTGTTTAATTGCAAAAAATCTAATTACGTTGTTAAAATATTAAGCGTGTATTTTTGAATTTCATTTTTTTGGACGAATTCTATGATAAAACTTGACTGAGTTACGGATAATGATTCTATAATATTTTTTATAATAAAAAAGTAATCTTTATATATTTCAGTCAGTTTTGATCGTAGACACAGGGAAAAGAACACATTTCAAAACTCAAAACTAAATCATTTGAACCACGTTATTAAATATTGGCACTTATAAAAAAATATTTCGCCGCATAAATTATTTTCATCACAATAGATTTGAAATGGGTGAAGATTTTCTCCAGAAGCAGATCAGGTAACATTGAGGCTATTGTGCTCATAATAGGCCGAGAGTGACAGACTTCCTCCGACGGGCAGAGTGCACAAGATTTAGATCTTACCTTCCTCGACCCTTCTATTGAAAAGGTCTCTAAAAAACTTGAATAGAGTTTAAAATTAATTTTCCTTTTCATTACATAAACTGTTGTTATTTACCTTTTAAGTTCTTAAATGTTAAAGAATTTAACTTTAATGGTTTCCCTTAAATAAATCAACACGAAATGTTTTAAAAAGCAAAAAATTGATTGAGAACTAACAATGTTTACAAATATTCTTAGCATTTCGAATGAAGAAGTATGTTGTATATTTATACTGTTAAGTTCTTAGTTTTCAATCAATTTTTAGCATTCAAAAACATTTTCGGTTGATTTTTTCTTCGGAAACATTTAAGCTAAAATCTTTCAACATTAAAAGGGGATTTTAAAAGGTAAATTACAACAGTTTACGTAATGAAGGAAGGAAGGATTTTAACTCTAAATTTAAGCGAAAATTATTTAATTTTGGGTGTTTTTCGAGGACCATCAATAAGAAAGGTCGAAGCGACTGTTAGATAGGGTACGAATCACCTCTTGTCCACTTTGCTGGGCCAGGAGTTTCCCGCTAGCTAAATAGCTCACTGCTTGTCAACAATATTTGAAATAACAAAAGACTACTGCACAGAAACTAGAAACCTACCCTGGATTGGCCCCAAATTCTGCGTAGAAACAAAAGTACGGTCCTACTTTCACCCCCTTTCAATCAAAATCCCAGCGACGAAACGAGTTCTCTGGGATCTTCCTCTTAGTAAATTTAAGTTGGTTTTTCACATCATAAAATAATGTTTTTCTTATGTAGCTGTGCTCCTTTTTGCACCTTGTAATGGCATTTCTAGGTTCACGATCAAATAAAGTTTCATCCTATTTGCACCACTAACTGTAATAAAACAGGTAAATAAAATAATAAAATAACAATATGCTCCCCCCCCACCCAATGACAATCCACCAGATGACAGCTTTAGGCCCCCGCCCAAAAACATATCATCTTTTGCTATATTGCCGTTTCCTTTTTAGTGGTTAGCTTCACCCCGATACCTCAAACGCTATCTTTTATTTGTCGAACGTCGTTTGTTATATATTTTTTTAATCTTTTGTTTTCATCTTGTGAATTAGCGATCACCTTCGGAATAGTCTAAATAGTCTTATTCACAATTTCCACACAATCACACGCGCGGCTGGGTAACATAACTACCAAGTCCAACTCACTTTCTTGGCTAATTTTCTTCACGTCCTCTTTTGCGATAACCGAGGGATGAAAAAGTTACTATAACTCGCAGAATTGAAAATTATTCCATTTGCCACTTTTTTTAGCACAAACTTTATACTTAAAGTTAAAAGTTACTTAAAGTTAAAATAAAAAACAAACTTACTAGCTCAAAATTGTCGAAGAACCCCAAAAATTTTTCAATTAATAAAAAAATATTAAATAATTAAATTAATTATTTAAATTTAATTAATTAATTAAATTTTATTTTTAAATT
>JAMZAV010011786.1:0-15169 GCA_024449915.1 Sweltsa coloradensis
TGTCTGCAATTAAAGTTTTAGATCGCCTCATATATTATATATATAAATGTAATTCTCTCTGGTCTGTTAAATAAACTGCCTCATACTGGGTCGCTGACTCGGCTCACGGGCGCTGAGCTCGCCCCTCAATCACTTGGTGCTCTTACTGGGGTCCCCTGCGAGCTGAAGCTCGCCTAAACACTTGGTCTTCGCTCAGCTAACCGCCGCTGAAGCTCGCCTCAAACACGGGCGCGAGCTCGGGCCACGCTGCCGCTGAACTCGCCTTCACTGGTGCGCGAGCTCGGCCACCCACGACCTGATCGCCCCTAATAAACTGGTTCTCGTAGCCGGAGTAAGCCGCCCACGCTAAGTCGCCCTATACTCTGGTCCTGTAGCCGGGGCTAAGCCGCTCGCTAAACTGCTCATCTACTGGTTCTGTCTAGCCGGGAGCTAAGCCGCGCCCTAATCCTATCTATTGGTGTCTGTCTGTAGCTCGGAGGCTCAAGCGCTAGCGCGCTAGAAGGCCGCCTCATACTAACTGTGCTGTCTAGCCGAGGCTAACCGCTGGCCGCTGAAGCTCGGCCCTCTACTAACGTGTCTGTCTGATTATCGTGGCTCAAGCCGGAGCGGGCTCAAAGCTCGCCCTCACTACTAAGCTTGGTCGTCTGTCTGTAGCTCGGGAGTGCTCAAGCCGCTAGCGACGCTAGAAGCTCGCCCCTCAATACAACTTGGTGTGTCTGTAGCCGGGAGGCTCAACCTAGCGACGCTAGAAGCTCGCCCTACACCTGGATCTACTTTGGGAGGTCAGCCTTAGCGAGGCTCAAGCGCACCGCATAAACTCGCCCTCTTAACTGGTGGGTCCCGTAGCGGAAGCTGCCCTCAAGCCGCTAGGTACGCTAGACGGGCCCTCATACAACTTGGGCTGTCTGACTCGGGCTCAACAACCGGTTCGCTGCTGAGCTCCCCCATCTAACTTAGTGTCCCCTCTGTAGCTGGAAGGTAGCCGCTGTAGCTCGTGAGCGCCCCTCAACTACTGTCTTGTAAGCTCGGGGCTCACCCATAGCGAACTAGAGCTCGCCCTATCAACTTGGGGTCTGTCTGTAGACTGAAGGCCTATAAATTTGCCGTCTAGCTCGGCTGAAGCCTGCGACCCTCAATGCCTAACTTTTGGTGTCTGTTGTAGCTGGAGGCTCAAGCCCAGCGACCTAGAGCGCCCCTAGTACAATGGTGCCGTCATACTAGACCTTGGTGTCGTCTTAGAGCGGGCTCAACCTAGCTACTTAGAATCTGTCCTCAATACTAACTTGTGTCTGTCTGTAGCTCGGGAGGCCTCAATACCGCTTAGGCGCTAAAGTCGCCCCTCAATACTAACTTGGTAGCGTCTGTAGCGGAGTCAAGCCGCTAGCGACTAGAACTGCGCCCCTAATACTTTGGTGTCTGCGAGCTGAAGCTCAAGCCCTACAACTGAGGCTGCCCTCATCTGGGTAGCTGCTGAGCCGAGAGCTCGCCCAACCAAACTCGCCCCTCAATACTAACTTGGTGTCTGTCTGTAGCTCGGGAGGCTCAAGCCGCGAGCGACGCTAGAAGCTCCCCTAACAACTTGTGTCTGTCTGTAGTCGGGAGGCTCGCCGCTCGACGCAGGCTCGCCCCTCAATAACTTGGTCGTCTGTAGCTCGGAGCTCAAGGCTACGCGCAGAGTCGCCTCATCTACTTGGTGCGCTGAGCTCGGGCCAAGCCGCAGGACGCTGAAGCCGCCTCATACATTGGTGTCGTCGTAGTGAGCTCAAGCCGCAGCGACGCTAGAAGCCGCCCCTCAATACTACTGTGTCTTCTGAGCCGAGGCTAAGCGTTGCGAGTCGCCTTAGCTCGAGGTCAGCCGCTAGCACGTAGCTCGCCTCTACACTTGGTCGCTGTACTGGAGGCTCAACCGGGGCTAGAAGCTCGCCCCTCAATACTAACTTGGTGTCTGTCTGTAGCTTTGGGGGGCTCAAGCCGCGAGCGACGCTAGAAGCGCGCCCCTCAATACTACTTGGTGTCTGTCTGTAGCTCGGGAGGCTCAAGCCGCGAGCGACGCTAGCATCAAGAACCTAATGCGAGACGTGCTGGAGGAGGAGAAAAACAAGAAGCCTAACCGCTCTGCCGGTAATCAAGGGTTCACATACGATTAATTATGTAATTCCCATAGCAAAACAAGCATTTATTAAAATCTAAACATAAAAATATTATTTTAAATGTCAATCTTTAAGTAATAAAAACTACCGTAATTCTTTTCTAGGAAATCACATTTTATATTAGAGCTCTAGCTTCATTAATTGACATTGCTCATTTTGTGAATAGCTTTAGACTTGGTTATATTTTTGCTATCAATTGCTATTAATTTTCAGTTCAAACTAATTTTTATCTTCTGATGTTGATTGAAATAAAATAAAAGTTTGTAAGATGGTCAAATTTTACTGTTATTTACGTGTCTGTTACCAGAGTCGTCATCGCATAACGTCATACTGATGGGTATTCTGAAGGAAATTCTCGAGTCGAGAGGAACCAACACGGACAAATGTAAGTTGCGAGCGGCTGTTTCGAGGCTAGTTCTACTCTGTTGTGCGGATGAAACTTCCCTAGATGCTCAAACCCACTACATCTATCTGTAGTATCACGTGAAATGAGTAACTATTTAAATTTTTAATTTATGTAGTATTCGTTAATTTAGTTTGAGATTCTATAAAATTTGGTTTGCATGTTACAGACAGACCAGTTTTTATTTTTTATATGTTTTGCTTTAAAAAAAGCTTTGAATACCAACAAATTTTGGGTTTTTAGTTGTATATTAATTTTTGATTATTTTTTAATTTGAACCATTTCTTTTTTTACCAAATTTTGTTAGTAGTAGTAGTGTGCCACTAGTTTACAGATATTATTTGCTTTATCTTTCAGCAAAAATCATTAACCACCTTCTCGATATGCAGCAGAAGCTTGGCTCTAGCCAGGCCAGCAGTGACAGTACATACCGTAAGTTTATATTTTTAATTTTATTTTATGCTTTGTGTTTCATTACGTTTTCTTCAATGGCATATGTCTCCATTGATTTATGTCTTTATGACTGTTTTTTAACTGTCTAAAATTTCACTAATATTTACTTTATGGTATGCCATACTCTTTTTAAGTTTATGTTTACAGGTAAATATTAAATTAGTAATAACTGAATGAGTGCAATGTAGAATTCAATTTTACTACCGGTACCCTAGGAAAATAGCTTTGCTCTTTGTTTTCTTTTTTGCACGTTTTGTTTTAGGCCCTACTAGGGTTTGCCACCGACCGTTTTTGTCCCCCTTGGGCCCGGGTTGCCGTACTGACCCTTAGACCGGCAATGGCAATAGGGTAGCCGGTTTTTACATAAATTAGCCATATTAGGCCTACTAAAAATTAAAAAAATTAAAAATCAAACTACTCATCGCTTTGTTCCCAAATCCCAACTAATGAGTCAACATTGCTCTTCTCCACTTTCCCATGACCTGACCGGCCAACCCCCACCCCCCCTCTAGGCCAACCCCCCCCCCCCTCTCTAGTCTCTCTACACGACAGCGATCGAGCCGAGCGAGGCCGAAGACTGCCCCCAGTCCACTGTCAATGCAGACACTCTCCCACGTGAACCAGCTTCTTTTTGGTGGTTTTTCAGTTTTGACTGCACAAAAACTACATTGTTTCGGTATTGCATTCAGCCCACCACTTTATTCTAAAACGCACCTTTAAAGAGCTGAATTTCAATATTTTGTCTGCTGTCTGCTGCACTATAGCTGGAGGGCTCTGCCCCCCAAGCCCAAGTGCATGGTCCCTTTTCCACAAATTTACATGGGAGGCCAGTTTTTTTCTTGGTCAGAATTGGCAACCCTAGACCCTACATTGATTGATACTATGAATGATGTCAGTCAACCTGTATTCATGATTATTGTTTGTTGTTATATGCTTCAGCAACTTCCATTGATGCAAGAGAGTTATGTAGGCTACTTGGACAGCATCTATGGCCAATATTGATAATAAGCACACACACACACATTCTCTCCTTGGTTTCTGGTATCAATACAGAATGAAAGAAAGCTCATTAGGCTCTTCCTAGTTTACATTTGTTCTTTTGCTTCATTATAATTATCTAAACGTCGTACATTTCCGTCACATTTATGTTTGTTGTTTTTTCATGTTTTTGAGAAAATCTATCCTTAGGGTGTTTCTCTCCCCTATCGGCCCAATTATAAATAAATAAGTAATAATAAACTCTTACATACAATACTCCACAAGTTTAAAAATATGTGAACACTTTATTTAGCCCTGGGGGAAATAACTTTTTGATTTTTCCAGTGGAAAACTTTATTGAGAAACAACTTCGGGAGCTGCAGTCTCAGCAAGATGTGAAGATTACTGTAGAGAAAAAGGCGAGCGGTGAGTAGATTCTACAGTATTTATTGACGAAATCATAATAAAATGTTGAATTTTCATTTTTTTTCAATCACATAACCGGTACATGGATAATTGAGTTTGATCAGCGCGGTTTTTAGGGGGCGGACCGATTAGGCCCTGGCAGCCCTTGATTTCTCTGAAAATTATTTTCAAATTCATATTAATTCTTTCAATACATCTTATAGGCCTATGGAAAGCGTAGAACGTCTCATTGTTTATCTGCCAACTTAAAAATAATATTTTATCATATCATCAATGTGTAACACGAGATTCCGCTATAATACCTCACTTTGCCAAAAGACGCAAACTATCCAGACCAAGAGGTGCTGGCGTAAATTTTCTTATCGGTGGTGACGTAGCCGACGTGCTCGTAATCTCCTGCGAGTACGAGCTTAGCGGGTAGCTCATGGAACACCCAAACTCAGCTATCGATAAGTTTTCATAAAAAATCGCCGTTTACAGTTCACCTTTTAAATTCTATTCATCTATTGACAGTGTTGCTAATTCCATTAGACAAAAAAAAACATTTTAATATTCTAAACCAATTTGCAAGCTGAAAGAATTTCTGAGCTTTGAGCCACATATTTCTAGTTTCCCGAGATCAAATTAAAATTAAAACTCTGAATTTATATATTGTGCCTAGTAATATACTCATAAATACCCCTCATTGAAATCTCCAGAATTTCCGTACAGTCAAAATACACCTTCTAAAGTACAGGAAAATAAAAAAATGCCCTGCGGGCAATTCTGGGGCGTTCCCCCCCCCCTGGCGGACTAGTTGGGCCTCCCCTAGTTTTTGGGGCTAGAACCGCGCCTGAGTTTGATTGGAATTACTTTAGTGTTATGAGTCGGTAAATTTACCGAGCATGTCAGTAAAATGGTAAAAAAAAAAAAAATCCACCATTATATCCTAAAGACTAATAAGTAATAAGAACCTATACAACAAGAGTGCAGTGGGAATAAGTCAATTACATAGATATTAAACACCTATTGTAGGCTAGATCAGCAGTCATTGGTCCACTTCCGTGACAATTTGAAGCCAGCTTGAAAGACCTGTTTGCATGTTAAGTAAATGGGAGCGATTTGTAGCCTAAATAGTTCTCAAGATTGCCGCCAGGCTGACAGGTGAGCATTCTAGCCTTTAACATCAAATGATTACTAAATTCCCTTGTGCAATAACTTCGTATTGTTTCTGTTTGTGCATTCCCATGCTGCACAAGCTAAAACCATATCAAACAATCCCGTAAAATACTTAAATGCATTAAAAAAGCATAAATTAAAATGCCAAATTGCCATTTTGTTGATGGCAAATTGACTCTTCAATTTGCTACACTCGCGCCTGTGCGGAGGTATTGGAGACTGCGTATCTAGTCTACAATAGGAATAGGTGTTTTACTGTTTAATATCTATGGTCAATTAACACTTTAAAAAATTCAATAATTTTTTAAAATTTTCCATCATTATAATTATTCTAAGACTAATATAGTGGTCCCAATGAAAGAATGCAGGTGGCTTGAAATTGTTTTCCCAACATAACAACTTTGTCAATTCAATTCACATTAGCTCAGCGTGGATCTTGCACACGGAGGAACTCTAACAAGAATGCAGTAGAAAGTCAATTAACACTTTAAAAAATTCAATCATAAATCTGAAGAGCTTTTTCTGAAAGCTAGACTATTCCAGTCTATTTCATTAGCTTAGTGGGCTGAATTCTGCTAAATCATTAAATGGAATCTAATTAATATTTTAATTTTATTTATTTATTAACCTTACAAAGATAATTAACCTTTTCTGTGCGGCCCATCGAGTATACTCCGATGCCGCCATCTTGTTCCCCGGGGCGGCCGTCGAGTATACTCGATCTGGGTTTTTTTTCAAAACGCGCGCGCTTGTTGCTGCTGATAGATATAATCGATTGTAAAAAGTCGATTTTTAAACTGGGGCTGCACTCTTGTGCAAGCTGTTTTTAACCATCTTCTAGTTTGGTACTTTGACTACAGATGGCTCTGCCCAGTTATTTCAGTAGTGAAAATTGGCAAAAACAACAGTGAAGATAATAATGGCGTCGGGAAAAGGTTAGGATGAGGAAAGAACACCGTTGTCAGGAAAAATAGGTTGTAATAAGGAGGTTGATGATCACGATTCCGACTTGGTTAGCAATCATAGATTTTTGAAGTAGAAAAAGGTTGAAATAATAGAGAAGTAGAGGACGTTGTCAGTAGACCTAGGTGACGAAAACCAGCTCACACTTACGTAGGCCATTGCTAGGCCTAGGGCAATTGTCACATGTAAATAATAGTCTTGACAGTATAAAAGCAAGACAATCTAATCAAGGTGTATAGTGTTTAATAAAATTTACTTCATTTCAAGGATGATTAAACATTTTGATAAGTTAAAAATTACTTTCAAATACAATTTACAGAAATTGACTTTTTGCTCAAAAAAACCCAGCACTGGGGTGTTTGGGGGCTCCGTTTTAAACCCAGCATTGAAAAGTTAAATAATACATTATTGTTTGGACATATGAAAAGGGTGCAGAAGGACAGGATCCTAAGATACAGTGTGAACAAGACGCAGGAAACAAACAGAGAAAAGAGGGAGGCCCAGACTGAGATGGAAGAAGTTATAGCAAAGGATTTGAAAAAGAGAAATGCAGCTTGGGAAAGGATTAACCATGAAAGATGTTGGAAGAACGAAAAATATGGAACAAAATGGTGGAGGGTTTCCCGAGGAAGAAGACCGAGGAGAGGAAGAAAGTGAAGTTGAAAGACGCAGAGGAAGAAAAGATGATGTGGAGAAGCGTCAGGCATGGCTAGCCGGCTTCGATAACTCCGGGGAGCCAAGAATGTGGGGGGAACCTCCCACCCCCTACCCGACCTAGTTTGGAAATAGGGTTTTAATATTAATTAATTGTTTGTTGTCTTTTTTACTTTGTATGGAACAGTAAAAAAATATAAGGGGAATATATGCTCTTTTAATTGATATACACCTTCCTTATCCCCAAAAAATATTTCGTCTATTCTATGCTAATATGCTTAAAATGGCCTAAATAAAATTTTTAACCGATTTTACTGTTTTTTGGTAAATTAAATGAGTTTTTAAATTTGCGATAAATCCCACATCACTAGGAATTACTATTGTGACATTTAAGGAACCTTTCATAAATAGGATCGGATCACTTTTTCCTAGAGCAGAGTAAAGAAACCTTTCGTTCCGAAGTAACCTCATCTTCTGAATCTCCAAATGCTGACGGTCATTTATTTTGTCTTGTTTCAGGTGTCTCCTCTCAACCCAAAATGTTGTAATGCGTCGGCGGGACCATCGTAAGTTGTTTACGACACATCGTACAAACACTTAGTATTTATAAATTATTATAATATACCCAACCTTCATTTTAATATATTAATACCACATCTTGTGATATCAATTTATACATTGTGTACTTTGTATTAATTTTATTGATTAATGATCTCTTTTGTAGGTAAATTTCAAATTAGTTTAATTTGCTAAATAAGAAAGCCATTTAATAAATAAATAATTAATTAATTAATTAGACGAGTGAGAGCAGCGAGTCAAAGTCTTTATAACGCTACTCGATCGGGTCTTGGTCGTGACTGTGTCTGTCCGGTCCCATACGGCCGAACGGCCAAATAGATTGAGCAGAAATTTTAAACAGACATCCGTTGACCAGGCACCAACAACTAACTACTAACTGCTAAAAAAATGAGCACAATCCATTTCGATTTAAACCTACAAGAAATAATAAACTGAAAAATAGGCTTAACGTGTGTAGGAATTCATTTAACAACTTTTTTTTTGCTTTTGAAAAAATCACTGCCTCTTGGATGTTACTCGGTTGCAATGGAGGCAGTGGGAAAAAATATTTGTTATGCAGGGACCAAAGGGTATCGAAACTTGCATGTTCAATGGTACCTAACCCCCAAATTCCGCTGGGAGATTGAGTAAACCTTGTAATCTTCACTCGTATTTTGTACTGGCTATGTTTTCCATAGTATTGTCACAGTTGATGTAGACTTTAAACTGCGTTATATGCATTTCAAAACATGTTAAATATTTTTTAAATACAATCCAAAACTACAAAATCTTATCCGACCAGGGATTTTAACCCAGTCTCCCACATATTCTAAGTATAAGGGTGCCTTAGCCAACTATACTAGGGAAACGCCAAGTCGTTGAAAAGACGAGTGAGTGAGCCATGTGTTGAATACCCGGTATCATTCCCATACTGCGCTAGATCCAGCCTTAGGTAGGCCTAAGGGAGGAAAGGGGATGATCCCAGGGACTCAACACATGGGTCACTCACTCGTCAATCAATGACTTTGGTGTTTTCCTAGTAGAAAGTGCCAGGAATGACTATATCCCCATCTGATATGATAAATTAAGGCATAGAAAAATTTACATACAGATGCTATAAACTCCCATCTTTAATTATAGAACAGTGCCTAATTATTGAAATCCCTAAATTTAAAAGAATGTGTCAAAATTATGGGTACGGCCTCCAATCGGTGCACTGTTTGCTCAACTCTTGTTTATCTATGATTGCAGTGGCGGTGCTAAGTGGGAAACTCTTGTTTATCTATGATTGCAGTGGCAGTGCTAAGTGGGAAACTCTTGTTTATCTATGATTGCAGTGGCGGTGCTAAGTGGGAAACTCTTTGTTTATCTATGATTGCAGTGGCGGTGCCAAGTGGGAAACTCTTGTTTATCTATGATTGCAGTGGTGGTGCCAACTGGGAAACTCTTGTTTATCTATGATTGCAGTGGCGGTGCTAAGTGGGAACTCTACCCTGTGTTGCCGGGCCGCGAACCGGCCGCTGTTCCGCAGAAAGTTGTGCAACCTTCCGCCGCTCAAGTCGAGCAACTTTTCACCAACAACGTGCGAGAAGAGCATTTCAAAGCTCCGCATCAGAGCTACCCAACAACACTGAAAGGTGAACCTGTGCAACAGAACTTCGGAACACACAAAGATAACAACCCGTATTGGGACACTTCCAATGAACCCAAACCGACCCAACAAGATTATAGTGTGCCTCCACCTTACACGGCACGGCTAGTGCCTCTACCTTACACGGCAAGCTTCCCAGACCCTCTGCTTAATAACAAACTTCTTCCTGGTTACAAACAAAACCCCGATAAAGGTTTCCCGTCGACTTACAAGAACCAACAATTCCAGGAGAAGCAGGTGCCTGATAAAGCGCCGTTCAAGCAGAACATTCAATCCCAGAACAGTCACGGTCACGTTGAGAGTAATCAGCAGAAGAAGTTTCAAGATAATGGACCTTTCAAGAACAATAAACAAGGGTTTGATAACGGCCCGTTTCTTGACAAGGGGCCATTGCTTAAGAATAAGGTTAGTGTCTATTATCAGAGATTGGCAAAAATATCTATTTTATCGATTAATATTGGAAAACGTGTCGACTATCAGAAATTTTATTAACAAATTTATTTATCTAAAATTTTTATATTTGAAAACATGGCTGCATTTTATAGATCTATTTAATCAAACAATTATGTTGGTAAAAACCAAAAACGGTGCTACTTTCCCAAATGACTAGAAGCTTTTAAGAATCAATGTTTGGTAAAGTAAATGTGACAATGTCTACTTTTTAATCTTTGAGCTCCAGAGAATGCAAAAAGTCAAATTACCATAATTCTAACAAAACAAGACTTAAAGAAATTGAATATTGGTAGTATTGTGGTCCCGTAATCACAGGAATCTTTTGGATAAAATTATATTCAGCAAATGTGCTATTACCATGGAGTTATAAATAGTATGCTATTACAAATAGTTAGGGATACAGGAATTTTTGCATTGAGCTACAAACACAATTCTGTAATTTTGCATAAAATGGCTTTTTAAAAGCAAATGTCCATGTTTCATTACATAAAGAACTCAAATCAAATCGTACAATAAAACGACATTTCACCATTTTAGCTATAAAGCAAAATAACAGGAAATTTGCATTCTTTTCGAAGTATCTGCCAAAAACGACGTTATTTGAGCAGTTTTTGATGTCCGCTAGCCGCTAACAATAATAATTAAATTCGAATGACCCGAGAGAATTAAAGATGTTTTCATTTGATGTACGCCTTTAAAATTCACAATGTTGGCTTTTGAATGGATGTCAGGACAACAATCTAATACCTCTCACTTCATTAATTTGCAACTTATTTGAGTGTAACGCCCAGCATCTTTAAAATAATAATCCAAAGAGTTGACAATTTTATGAATTGATAACGGGTTTCCCATAAATTATAGTGATAGGCCTAAGAACGACATTAAAATAAAAAAAACAACAATAAAACACAATTTGGAATTTTGAAAACAATATTCACAAAAAATAAAATATCCTACCTGGTCCCTACTAATAGCCTATTAGATATTATTTTTATTATGGATTCCTTTTTGCCTTAAAAATTAAATGGATTTTGGTTTTTGGGGCATTGTGCAATGTTGATTAAATGGAATGTAGCCTATATGCAAAAATACTGGTGTTTTAATTACTGTATGTAAATTATGATAATTTGTTTAGGGTTATTTAGGATGAAAGTTGCAGGGTAACCAGGATTGGGACGGCAACTTCTATGGAAGCTTCCTCCTCCGCTAATGGAAGCCTTCGCTGGCAAGTACGCGGACAATGGACAGAACAGGGGGCGGGGCGGTCGGTTCCGCGGCAACAACCATCATCGTGGTCCGAGGCCTGATGCAAGGCGCAGCCACTCGCCTCGTCGGAACCAAACTGGATTCCACGAGAGGGTAAAGAGAGGGATTGATTGGACGAGCGTAACGAGCGTAGCGAGCGTAGCGAGCGTAGCGAGCGAAGTGAAGATTCCATTTGACTACACTGATGGAGAATAAAATCCAAATTGTTTTTCATTTCTTTTTTTTCTTCTTTTTTTCTGTTTGTATTTTTGTTTGTTTGTTAACACGATTCCGGCTAAAGCGATACTCCAATTGCAATGAATTTTCTGGAGACCTTCGAAATCTCTAAACTTAGAGCTGCCACGTTTTTGAGCGCAATCGAAAAATTATTTCTCATCAAAATCGCAATTTTACCATTTTTTTTATTTTTTAAAAATTTCTTTGACTTATACACCTAAATGCTTTATTCGATTTTAATGAGTTTTTCACAGAACCATAATTTTATGAATTAAGATATTCGTGTGAAATTTGAGCGCAATCGAAAAATGATTTCTCATGAAATCGAAATTTTTTGTTTTTTTTTCTTTTTTAAACAATTCTTTGACTTATAACACCTACATGCTTTAACCGATTGTAATAATTTTTTCACAGAACCTTAATTTTAGAATTAATATATTCGTGTGAAATTTGAGCGCAATCGAATAATTATTTGATTATTTCTTATAAAAATCGCAATTTTACGATTTTTTTTCTTTTTTAGAATTACGATTAATTAAAAAAATTGAAAATTAATGTTTATTTTTTATTTATTTTAAATTAATTTAAAAAAATCTTAACTGAGTAATGATTTTTTCACAGAACAACAGAAAATCCGCATAACACATGGCATCTCAATGCACCAATTACGCTCATCCAACAACGCGGCGGGACTGAAGCGTTTTCCTAGTTTTAATTACATACTAGTGATTTATTTTGGATTCAGACTTGAATGTCCTCTTCAGTTTCCCTATAGTTTTTTCTCAACTTCCAAAGAGGCTGCAAGTACTACCTACATTTTTCACATCATTGCATATCCCTCGTATTTATTTGTTTGTATGGGGTGTGACCAATGCTAGACTCAGTATATATGGCCACGGGAAGCATGCCAAATTGAAGCTTTCTTGAAGGGGGAAAACAGGGATCTAAATTTACCGTACCAGATGTTACCAAGCGGTGGACACACTTTTAATTGGATTATAATTAAAATCAGATCTTATTTCATTTAACCGATGCGAGTAAACTCGAGTAAGATACTCAAATAATCCACTGCACTGTAGTTATTTCAAATCACTGAAGTATCATTGGCAGTGAAACAATTTCCCCACTTCAAGCACGCTTCTAATCGGCATGCTAGAGCTCGGGGTGGAGGATAGGAGACTGAGCGTCCAGCTTAGGCCTATTTATGTAATAATTGAGTATGACGTTCTTGCTTTAGCCAAAATTATTGTCCATCATTGACTCAATCCTGTGTAGCCCTGGAAGGGCAGGATAAGCGATCGTCACCCGTAAAAATTGTGCTGGCCCACACAGCTTGTTCTTTTTTACTTGCTTCTTGTTTTCCTGCACTTTTATTAATTATTTTTTAAATCTGTCGACTTATCAAATATTCCTAAAGTAACGTATCTCTACCCTTCTCTATAGAATGACGGGCTACTTCCGTTCCCACCTGGTGAAGGTTATTTCCAAGGCCAAACCAAGAAAACTTCACACCCCGAACCCTCGCGGTGGATTGCAGTATCGCGGAAACGGTTCTCGAAGACCGTTCCCCAACCGAGGACAAGCGCCTCATTACCAGAACCAGATACGCGTGGAGTTTTTACCAGGATGGAGCAGCAGAACTTCTTTGGGCAGGTGAGTGCTCTACTTCTACAAGGCTGCCCGTTCTAGGAGAGGATTAGACGTTTCAATGCTCATGACGTTAGAACACTTGAAAAGTTTTGGTGTGGATGCTCAACGTCTGGCTAAAGTGCAGTGCTTCCATAATTTTCTAATTACATTTAGCAAATTCAAGAATTTTGTGCCTACCTCTCATGCATAGCTATTTTTTGTGAGACCTCCAAAGTACATAAAAAATGAGAATGTCCATTCTAGCCCATAAAATTTGTATTGATATTTATTTAAATTTTTGTGTGACTAACACAATCAAAATTTGAAAAACAAATAGAAATAGTGTATGAAGATGAGAATCACCTTTACTAACAATTACAAAAAAAAAAATCTTGAATGCACATTTTTGGGTAAAATTATGGCGTTCAGTCGTTCACGTTCTAATGTGACTGTGATCAATCTTCATTTATTCGTACTTAATGCTGTTAACGATTCTTATGGCGTTTTCCATTGGCATGCACTCGGCGAGTTCAGAGATGTCATTGTTGTCAACCTCCACTTGAATAACATCACAAAACTGAACAATGAAAAGACAAGTGGCAATCCAGGGCGCACTAGTGCGACCTGAGTGCGGCCAATGGAAAACGCCATTAGAAAAAAACACAATTTGAAGAAGAGAAAAAGCTTTCTTTTCTCTACAACAATGAAATATAAACTCAATGATACAAGTAACGCTTGTTTGTTTGTTTTTTGTCGTTCAGTATCCCAATCCGAGTGGACCGGGGAACCACCAGCCTCGAATGCCGGACCCGAACGAGGGAACAACTTTGACCACCAGCCTCGAATGCCGAGGTCTGAACGTGGGAACAACTTTGACCATCAATCCTCGAAGCTTCTCTCAGCCGCGCCACCGTCCCTCCGACCAGGCACAAGAGAAAGATGAAAGTCAAGACACGGATATGAAGAAAAGTAATTGTTTCGTTTGTCAGCAAAGCTCTGTGGTTTTTGTATCCTTGGATTTAAGGGACTGCAATACTAGTGATTTTTTCAAGCAATTTATGTAGTTTCTCGATTTGGTTAGTCGGGAAATGCTCCCGTAGGTGTAATTGTTATTATTTACTACAATTTAGAAATTGAAAAAGTCCGCCCCAACCGAGTTCTAAACCATGGTTCGAATCCCGGTAAATAATAATTTATGTAATGTTATCTAGAACAGTCTAATCTTACTGATACAATACTGTAAAGGAGTGGAATAATTAAACGTTTAAATGCCTGTGGCTCTTTCATCGCTTGAAAATATTTAGGGAAAATTAGAATTTCTTAAATTTTATTTATTTTTTCTCGTTTCATTGTTATTTTTATGTTAGGTCTATCCTATTCAATTAAAAAACTTATTTACAAAGGTTTACAATGAACTGTACTCTTATACAACAAGCGTACGATTATACTTATGACGTCATTATGGGGTAAACAAATTATGTTAATATTATACCTTACAAAAAACTTATACGTTTAAATGTGTATCTATTGAAAGATGTATCCCACCTCTAAAACTTTGCATAGACCATTATGTTATAAACACGTTACACACATGTACACACTGCCTGTGCATTGTTTGTACTTTATAAAATATAAAGGCACCGCCTTGTAAGGTGTCCTTCTGCCTCCGGTTGTAGATAGGCCGTGCATTAAGCAGCCTAGAGCCAGAGAGTCAATGAAGAGACCTTGCTTTACAATGATGTCTCGTCTAATGTTAAGTACAAGCACAAGCCAAACAACGCTTACAATCGGCCTTTCACCTCCCAGGAGCTGGATTATGCAATCATCAAACTAGACAACAAAAAGCGCCTGGCCCTGACAAGATTCATGTTGAATTCTTAAACACCTGGGACCTAAGGCACGGAAACTTGTCCTCGACCTCATAAACAGTTCCTGGACCAGTGAAATCCCATCAAGCTGGAAAAATTTCCTTCATCACGCCAATTCTGAAGCCTGAGAAAGACGCCTCTGACCCTGCCAGCTATCGTCCAATTGCCCTCACAAGCGCCCTTGCAAAGACGGCTGAGAAAATAGTCAATGCACGCTTGGATAATTACCTCGAAAGCAACTACATCATCGCCGAAGACCAGGCAGGTTTTCGACAACACCGGGCACCACAGACCAAGTCGCCTACTTTGCGCAGAAGCAAAGCCCCTTGCAAAACGGGGACTT
>JAMZAV010011787.1:0-19341 GCA_024449915.1 Sweltsa coloradensis
CTATGACCTTGAGAATTTTGAAATGAAAATATGAAAAAAATCATAGCCCCTACACAAGTTTTTTAAATTTAGCCCAAAAAAGGTGCCTACAAAACGCTATAAAAAATGAAACTTAAAATGAAATTTTTTGCATTACGTATTATTATTATTATTGGTTATAAAGTTGTTGTAGGAGCCCTGGTAAGGGATGATACACTCACGGGGCGAGGGGGAAGTAGGTGGAGTTTACTGCTTAATAAAGTTTGGGACCTTCCGTGCATGGGGATCTCTAGTCAGTTAGTATTAGGAGTGGGACAGATAGGTTTAAATCGAAGGGGAAAGTAGCCCAGGAGTGGAAGAAAATTTTGTATGGTGTACCCGGACAAAATTCCGAAAAAGGGCTGAAATTTCCCACACATGTTCAGTTGATCATTCTAAACAATAGTTGAAAAGTCCCCTAAGCTCCGCCGCGTGCGTTTTTGAGATATAGTGACAAAAGGGCGTAAGTGCCAATAATTTGTTATTTCAATTTCAACCATTTTTTTCCACTAATATCTACAAATTATTAAATATTTCTACGAAATTAAAGTTAATAAGTCATAAACTTCGATCTATGCGTGGCAAAAGGGCGTAAGTGCCAAAAATATGATATTTCAATAATTTCAATACATTTTGACATACGTATGTGCAACTGCAAATATTATGTATTCATACGACGGAAACGTGAAATTGTTCCCTTTTCTTCGACCAGTGTGTCTTGACATATGTTGGCATAAGGGCGTAAGTGACAAAGATATGTTATTTTCAGTTTCAACAAACTTATTTACATTCATATATATGAAAATTATTTAGTATCCGTACGAGACAAAAGTAAACATCTTCCCCGAGCTTCGTTGCTGGCATCTTGATAAATGGTGGCAAAAGGGCGTAACGACATCATAATTCAGTATTTAATATAAAAAGGTTTTTGACATTCAACTACGTTTATTGTAACAATAAATACCATACAATGGACACTCAATGTAAAATCCATGCATTCTGACTGACTTGCTAGGGCCCAGCTTGTATGTAAAGAACCTTACAAAATCGTTGAAAAGTAGCAGTTTTGGACATAACCAAATTTATAAAATATTTACCCAGACATTCTCAAACGGCATGCATAGACATAGTTTTGGCGAAGATCTGGTCTGTTTTGAGCGGGAAAGTTTAAGATATTCAAAGCTTGAAAAACTCATCTCATGTTAAAAATAATAAAACAAAATTTTGAAAGGGATTCGAGCAGGAGCTGTGGACAACCTAGCTTGGGCTTGGCTGTCTGTAGTGTCACATCACTACAGATCATGAGCTGTGACTCTTGATCCCAAACATGGCATTTAACTGACATTAATTTGGTGTCCAGTTACCCTGGTCGTACTTAAAAAGAAATACTATGAAACCGATAGTGAAGCGTAAAGATAAAGTACATGTCCCTTTTTCATTGACAAAAAGCATATCCGCGCATCACTCACATTGAAGTTTTCCGCAACATCAACACTATTTAATAGCATTATTTGGATAATGGTGATCTGAAGGACGCTTTTGGCACAAAGACGACTTTCACTGTTCGACGAAGTCTTCTTTTTTTAAACTACGACAAAAATCACATGTTATTGTCACAGTGTTGCGGGCTCAATCTCCCATATACTTTAAACTACCATCCCAAACACATATTTTTTCCGGTATAGTGGTCAAACTTTGCATGTAGTGTAGTGATCCCCCGCCACCCTCGTCCTGTTTCCATACTAGGAAGTCTATACTAAATACATGTTTCATGTTGTGATTGTGATTGTGAATAAATGCGGCTCAGTGTGTTCAGTTGTGTTTGACGTACACAGGAGACCGTCTTGTACCAAGCTGGTAGGAATCACTAAGCTGCAGTTACCAAAAGTAAATTAATAATGAAATATATGCAGAAGTTTTCAAGATATAATTTGCCTTATGTTTTTCTACCGTTTTATAAACATTAGATTTTGCTGTGGTACATTCCGTTTACTTCATTGACCCAGTAGCGCTTCATTTGCAACTGCGTACGTGAGCTCTAGATTTGATTTGATATGCTCCCAGTCCCACCAGCACATTTAATAGATCTATCCATCCATCCCCTCTAGGCTTGATGGTGAACATGAGGATGTATCATAGTTTTGTAGCGTTCAAAGCCCGCCGGCCACACATGCAATTCAGTCCGCTATGTAAGCGTTCATTTCCCACTCGGACATTTAAAAAATCAAATTGGTTATTGAAATATGTTTTTTTTTCTTTTTTGCTCATGCTCTATCTATCGTGATGTGATACTATAGTCAAGCCCAAGATAGGTTGTCCACAGCTCGTGCTCGAATCCCTTTCAAAATCCCTCTATGCAAGCCGCTTGAGAATGCTGGAGAATATTATTTTATAGGTTTGGTAATGTCCAGTCTGCTACTTACAACAATTTTGTAATGGTTTTTTACATACAAGCTGGCCATAGCAAGTCAGTCAGAATGCATGGATTTTACATTGAGTGTCCATTGTTTGGTATTCATATGTTACAATAAACGTAGTTTTAATGTCAAAAGCCCTTTTTTTATTAAATGTAGAATTATGATGTCAGTTACGCCCTTTGCCCCCCATTTATCGAGACGCCAGCAACGAAGCTCGGGGAAGATGTTTGCTTTTGTCTCGTATGAATTCGAAATAATTTGCATATTTATGAATGTCAATAAGTTTGTTAAGACTGAAAGTAACATATCTTTGTCACAAACGCCCTTATGCCACCATGTGTCAAGACACACTGGTCGAAGAAAAGGGAACAAATTCACGTTTCCGTCGTATGAATACATAATAATTTTCACATATGTCAAATGAATTGAAATTGAAAATATCATACTTTTGGCACTTACGCCCTTTTGCCAGCACGGGTCGAAGCTTATGACTGATTTTAACTTTACTGACGTAAATTATTTAATGATTTGTACATATAAAATGTAAAAAAAATGGTTGAAATTGAAAATACAATATTTTTGGCACTTACGCCCTTTTGTCACTATAATCTCAAGACGCACGCGGCGGAGCTTAGGGGACTTTTCAACTATTGTTTACAATGATCAACTGAACATGTGTGCAAATTTTCAGCTAGTTCGGAATTTTTGTCCGGGTTAAAGTCTTCCACTCCTGGGCTTTAAAAGGGAGTTGTTACGTTCTCAAAATTGTTTGAGTTAGTAGACATGCAAGGAGAGGTAGCAAATTTCTGTAAGGCATAGTGGTTTATGAGGAATGTGGCGTTCTGCCCAGTAGTTTAAGGTGATTGCCGTGAAAATTTTAAATTATTGTGGTATTGTGTAATCATAAATGCGCATTGTGTACACAACAAAATTGCTTTTTGGGGTGAGCATAGGGAGCAAAGCCAAAATTCCATTCTACTACACTGAAGAAAAAAAACCGGATTGTTTTTTTCTCTTTTTTTCTGTATTTTTGTCTTGTTTGTCCACACGATTCCGGCTAAAAACCGATACTCCAATTGCGATGAAAATTTTTTGGGGGCCTTTGAAATCTCTGAACTTAGAACAGCCACGTTTTTGAGCGCAATCGAAACAATATTTCTTATGAAAATCGCAATTTTACAATTTAAAAATTCTTGGACTATGCTTTATCCGATTGTAATTATTTTTTCACAGAACCTTTATTTTATGAATTAATATATTCGTGTAAAATTTGAGCGTAATTAAAAAATTATTTCTCATGAAAATCGCATTTTTTTTTTTTTTTTTTAATTTCTTCGGCTTGATAACACCTACATGCTTTATCCAATTGTAAAGATTTTTTTTACAAAACCTTAAATATATGAATTGATGTACTATTCGTGTGAAATTTGACCATAATCAAAAAATTATTTTTTATGATAATTGGGGTACATTTTTTTCATGTGTAATTTTAAGATTTTTTTCCAATTTTTTAATTTTCTTTGACTTATACTGTATACTTTTATCAGATTGTAATGATTTTTTCACAAAACCTTAATGAGATGAATTTATATATTTGGGGGAAATTTGAGCGTAACGAAAATTTATTTCTCATAAAAATCGAAATTTTTACGTTTTTTTTCGTTTAAAAGAATTAAAATTTCATCCAAAAAACGCGCCGAAAAACGTTTGCGAACTTCCTAGTATACTTGTCAGTTGTCCCCTTTTTATTTTCCCTCATCGTATTGTTACGTTAAAAACAATTCTTTACTACCAAAAAATTTTACATATAATTTTTAACACTGCTTTTTCCCCTTAAAATACAAAGTTTGCTAAGGTCAAACGCTTGTTTTTTATCGATAAACTGTTTAAGGCTAATCTTTGTTTGTGGGCAAATTTCCTTCCTCCTCGCCCCTTCAAAACTGGGCGTGCATTGCCGAGCTAAAGCAAAAAAAAAATCTAATGCTTAAATTTCTAATAACTTAATAAATAATTAGTAATTACCCGACTAATAACATGGGAAGGGTCCCTATGCCCCATGATCTTGGAGGATTTTAGTAAAAAAAAAAAAATTGGCCATCGACGATCGTTGATTTACTCCATTGCCTTTTCTGTAAATCCTCTTATGTTTTGTTTCTGTAATTGGGCAAGGGGTTTTGATCAAAATGTGTTGATTACTAAAAAGGGGTGTAATTTTGGAACGCATATTATTGTGTTTTTATTGAGTTATTTGTGCACAGATTCAAGACACAATTTTCTAAATTAGTAAATACCCATTTTAGATTGCTATGATTCTCAAGTAGGCCTATGTAAACCCAAAAATAAGTAGGTAGGTTGAAGCCGATTTAAGAAATTCACCAAAACTCAAATTTTCACAAAATTCAGGATAAAAAAATTACAGATAGGCCTGCAAGATATAACTTTTAAATTGTTATTTTAGTGTAGTATTAGGCCTATGCTCTAGGTTATGTGGTAAAAAATAATTTTGTTGGGGTAGGCCTAATAGTCTCTTCCCCCCCCCCTCCAAAAAAAAGAGTACGTAACTGAATAGGATAGACGTTTAATAAATTAATTAATTAAAAAAAAAAAAATCCAACTCAGTGATACGTGCTGATAGAGGCAACTATTGTTTGTGGGGAATCTGCACACAATATTTAAAGTGTTTATATACAAACAATAAATTTTGGGTGTTTTAAAACATATCTCAACTATTTCATCGTTCTAGAATAAAAAATTAGTGAGATCTCCGTAATTTACCCTATTTTTGTGATCTTTTTGATTTTTTTTTTTTAATTTTAAACCAATCCGTAGAAAAAAGGTCCGATGGAACGGTAATGAATAATGAGCTGTTTTGCAAGATAACTGGGTAAAAGGGGATAGCTGCCGTCCACCTGCATAGTTGACATTGCATGGACCCAATCTTGAAACCTACTTTTTCAGTTGAAAACGTCCAGTGACATAATTGAAAATGATTCAGAAATATAGGTTGATATCTTGTGGTATAAATAAAGTTGAAACATAATGAATATCTGTACAGAATTAGTGATTACATAATAGGGCCTAGTGTACGTATATCCCACGTACTGCATTTCAAATGACTAGCGCCTATGGTTTGTTTACCCTACATCGCTAAGTATAAAACTAAGAGCATCAATTACTAATTCCAGAGTTTAAAATAACCTTGTAGTATGCTAAAGCGAGCATGCACTAGTAATTTGACAAAAAGTTAATGCCCTAGAGCTGTGATAAACTGAGAGAACAGCGCAGAAAATTGACGGCCGCCTAGCTTGGCCTACTTCTTGCCAGTTTCAACCATCCCTAGGAGTCAAATGACTCATTAAAAGCAAGGGCTAGAAGCAAACTATTAATTTTTGTGACTAAAATATAAATTTTAAAAATAGTTAATCAGTCTGTATCCCGAAATTATCAATTTATTTCAATAAGTGGATAGGCGTCAGCTTGTTGTCTAGGCATGTTGATCTAGCATTTACAGCCAAGTCGCTAGCCTAGCTGACGTGCAAAACTCTGGCTAAAATAATAATATTCTGAACAACTGAATTTTGTATGTAGCCCCTATTTAGGCCTATAGGGCCTATCATCTTATAATTTATGTTATCACACCCATATAGCTTCTAATATTATTTTATGTAGAGCCTACTCAAATAATGAACACATAGGCCTATGCCTATTGCCTACTTTGACAGCGTACCAAGCAAATCTAGGCCTAATTCAAGCATGAAAGGCTGACAAAGGCATTTAAACGTGCAAAGGAAGGGCGATGAGGTTGATTCCATTTTTCAAACATCTCGTGTAATCTGCTTACAAACAAACACAGGCATTAATTGCCAACGTAATCGGCTAGATAAAATAATGACCCAAATATACGCTTCATTCAAGAACCAGTCAACATTCACTGTCGAGACCCTAAAGTCAAGTTTAGATAATACCTTTCAAGTAGTTTTGTATGAGTAGGGCCTAAATGGTTGAAATTGATGGAAATCTATTTGGTTACTGTATTTTATTGCTTCCTAATTACAATTTCGGTGAATTAAATACACAATCATAAAATTTCTTAGTATTTTCGTAGACCAATGCGATTCATCACGCATTTTCCTTTACAGATGGGCATACCTATCCCCTTGCCCCTAGTTCCTCACTCTCGCGCTAGAGCGCAATAGTGTTTTCATTCTGTAATTTTTGTATAATGTGTACAAATTTACAGAGAAAATAATAATAATAATAATAATTTAAAATGTTCCTTGTTTTCTCAGATACTGGATCTCAACGTTTAAATCAATGTGAACGAGCAGGTCAATTTTGTAAATCGTAAGATCAAACGGTTTAATGAGAACTTCCTGAATTGAAATCCATGTTTTTGATTTTCCATTTTTTTTACTTTCTGGACGTACGTCTTGCAATGACTTTTTTAAGCTTATTCTTTGCAACCAAGTGGGGATATCAAAAAAAGTGTTTTATTAACTTCATGAAAATTTGGCCTAGGTCCCAATTTACCAGTCACAAAAAAATAAATTTTTTTCCTTCCTTAGGTTTTTCAGGAAAGGGAAAACTATTTCTGTTTTGCCCGACAAAACATCCGTGTTAGCAAGTCGTAATCGTGCGACCCACTGCATGTTTACGATATCAGTTTTTCTACCCCATAGGTCTATAATCCAGAAAAAATCACCATCTTTAGGAAATCACTCTAAAAAAATACCATAAAAAACCCAAAAAATTGTGAAATTATACAAAATCCAAAATTTGTTCCGGAACCTAAAATAAAAAGGATTAACTAAAAAACAAAAATACTCAATCTATCTTGGTATGTGATGGTAAGAAAATGACGATGTCTAGCGCTAGCCAATGACAGAATGTCGAACTCTTTAAAGGTAAGCAGTTGGCTCCCAGCCTCTATCAATCTCTCCCCACCCAACACAAAGAGTATGGGGGGTTACTTGGGGGAGATAAGTCAATACCTATCCACAAAACAAACATCATACCCCAGTTTAGAATAGGGAAATGCCTGTTGATAAACCTTAAAAAACAACTTAGCAACTAAACATTATCCAAAAATAAAGCCTTGGGATCTAACAGGAGGAGTGGAAACCACCCCTATCCCGTAAGGGAAAAGCATAGCGGAAGTTCCCCACTGGAAGCAAGGAAAAATATAGCAGCGGGAAGTCTGTACAAAAAAAATATTTGCAGGGAAGTAGAGTTTTGGGTCTTAAAACAAAAAAAAAACATTTAAAACCAAAGCAGAAATGTGGGGGAAAATTAAGGGGGGAATGTAACTAAAAACAGACAAAATGGGAAAAGCCCTTAGAGCCTAAGCATAGACGGGTTTTCGGCGCAGCTGCGAGGGTTAGAAATAAAATAAAAAGCTCTAAAATTATGATCAAATATTATGGAAAATTAAACTATATCAAAAATAAATTTAAAACACATCGCATTTGTCTATTTTTTTCTTTGTGGGTTTTTTTGTTTTGGGAAAAAAATGATAACTAGGAACTTGATGATGCATTTTTACTGCTTGAAAAAAGAAAAATTTCCCGTTTCATGACAGCGCTATTAATTTTACTTTTCGAACACTGTGGTGAAGTTGATCTTATTTAAACCCAAAATTATGGATAAAATCGTTAAATTTCACAGTAAAAGCTACCAAAAAAGGCACGGAATTGCGCCAAAAAGGGGGATTGATGTTGCACGGAGTTCCGCGTCTGTGCTTAGGATCGTTGTACGAAAGACAAAATGGCAGCTCAGGCATCAACGCCTCCCCAAGAAAATGCAAAACAATGGACGCATTTTTAATTTTGTGTCTATGCGTAAAACGAGAAAAGTTGTCATTACGCTCATAAAAAAAAACAAAACCCATCCCGGGCCGGGGCCCAGAGGGAAAAAAATTTTTTTATAATAAAATATGTAGCTTAAAGTTCCCTTGGCATTGACTAGAAATATGAATACAACCTCACGTTTGACAACTCCTGGGGCCTCTCCTACCAGCCCTGGGCCTGCACGACCGTGTTCTGACCTCCCCCGCACAAATACTATTTTTGATTCGAAGCCAAATGTAGTTAAACAATAGTGGGGGTTTATATCCTATCCCCCCCCAACAAAAAAAAATGGGCCCATCAGCTATTAAAACGGGCCCTACTTTTAAAAAATGTATTTTTAAAAAAAAAGTAGGTATCCTAATTTTATGTAAAAAAATATAAAATGGGCCCTACTCCTTGTGTTTACATTGTAAAAGTGTAAAAAACGTGCAAAAAAAATGTAGGGTATAATTGCTAAAAGGCTCTTTTCATTTTTAGATATAAAAAATTGAATTATTAGTTTGGTGGCAACATTTTTTTGGCAAATATCATCGTCTTCTCTTCAACATTATTTGATAATTTGTTTCTGTTTTTAAAATAGTTTAACAGGGGTGGTTTTCTTTTCGAGCTAATCGTCAATAACCCAAATTTTTGTTTAATTTAAAATGCCTTTAAATTCCCTTTTTAAAAAAGCACCCCCCAAAACTTCGAGTTTTACTAATAAAAACGGGGACAATGCATAACCCAAAAATGTTTTCGAAATGTCAGAATGAAACAAAAATCAATTGAACTAACAGCCCCGCCGTAACAGCTCCCTTTATCCCGATCGGTCCAAATGTTGCTTTTGGCTGCCATCTATTTTTTGTTTGGGAAACGCGTATACTGGGATGTTTTTTTCTCCAAGATGAGAGTGGGGGGTATTTTTATTCTTTAAATTTGGTTCCATATTTTTTGACCTTTTTTTGCATGTTTCGCCTTTGGTGGCTAATGGCTATCAATCAACATAAACTTTTTTCACTGTTTAGAGGGGAAAATTCATTACTATGCTATTTTTTTAAACAAAAACAAAAAAGTAGTGGGGAAAGTGGGGCTATGTTAGTACAAAAACCTGGTTGTAATGTTGACAGCTAGCAGTGTATGTAACTACTTTAACACTCTTTAAAAAATTTTTGCATAGGGATTTGGTTTTTTGCATCATCGCTCAGGAGCGTCACATCAGTTTTTTATGAGCGAAGCGAAGACTTCAATTTCACTGACCCCCCAAAAAATAGTCGGTTTTTGTTATTGTTTGTTTTTCTGTCTTTTGTTTAGCTAACAACCAGGCAAAAGGGATAACCGATCTTGTGAAAATTGGGAAAGGGCCTTCGAATCTTAAAATTGAGGTGTATTGTTTTTGGGGAAAATCGAAGAAATTTTCTCATGAAAATCGTACTTTTACGATTTTTTTTGATTTTTGTCAATTTTCGTGCCTTTGGTCCTTCTGACCAACGGGTAGGGGACACTTCTATTTCACATGGACTTAAGGTTTGGGAATGGGATACCCCTTTAAAGAAAAAGTTGAAAAAATTATCCAATCCATAAAATAAAGTTTTTTAAAAAATTTAGTTTTTTAGGTTTTTAGCAACTTAACAGTACAATAGAAATTTTTTCAACAATCACCTAAATGCATTCAAAAAGCACTTGCAAAGGGGAAAAATGCAAACAAAAACCAAAAAAGAACAAAAAAAATTCAAAAAAAGATCATCCATCAACGCGGGGGGGACTTTCGTTTTTCCAGTCTAAATTTTTTGTGTTTTGCTGTCACCCCAAACATGTATTAAAAATGGGTTTTGTAACACCAACTTATTATTTTCCGAAAGCAACTTATGGTTTTTTGTGTCCTTGTTTTGGGCTTTGAAAAGCAATGGGTAATTTTATCCCCAAATTTAAAAACATAAAAGCAAAAAATTTTCATTGAAAATTTTACTTGGTACATAAGCACGCAATTTATTTAGTAAAAATATTGCATTGCTATTTTTTTTTCGGGGTTCTTGTGTTATTACTCATCGTAAAGCTCATCCCGAAGAAATATACCGTATTTAGGTAGTGAGCCGCCCCTAGACAAATTAAATTTTGCTGCCCCCCCCCCCATACCACCACCACCCAACTCACAAATAAAAGGTTTTGGGAACGGTTTTAAAAATTTTAAATTTTCTTTTTTCTGGGAAAAAAGTTTCTGTCTAAAATGCTGCATCAGCAGCTACACCACAGTAAACACGCAAGAGTCTTACTTTACGAACCCTTTTATTACGGGATCGGATAAGAAGACTTAATAAAAAAATAAATAAAAAAATAATATTCTATTTAGAGTCTACCCACTCAGTCATATAACTGTTTTTAGTGGGGAACAGTAAAACCCAAAACGACCAAGCCAAACCCTGTAGGCCCCGACTAATGCTATACTGTACAAGGACCGATCGCCGAAGGCGAAATTTTTTTCAAATTTTCAACTTTTAAAAACTCCAACACGTTTTAAAATCTAAATTACAAATACATATAATAAAAAAAACAAATAAAAAATAAATTGGATGAGGGGAACGAAGATTTTCCCTTTCACTACACTGGAAAAAAAACCGGAATGTTTTTTTTTTCTTTTTTTTTTTTTATTTTTGTGGGTTGTGAACCACGTTCCGGCTAAAAACCAAAACTCCAAATTCGTGAAATTTTTATGAGGTCAGAAAAACCCGGAAAAAGAAATCACGGGGGGGAAAAAACGATCAAAAAAAATTTTTTTCTCATGAAAATCCAATTTTAAAGATTTTTTTTCGATTTTTTTACATAATTATAAAATTAAAAAAAAAATTTTTTTTAATTTTTTAAAATAATTTAAAAAAAAACTTTATGAAGTAATGATTTTTTTTCAAACAACAGAAAAAACCCCAAACACATGGCACTCTGCTCCCAAATTTCGCCTCCAACAACGCGGTGGGGAAATTAAGCGTTTTCCTGGGTGTGGCAGTCAGTCGATAAAATCATCAACTTTCCCCCCAAAAAAAAATCTCGTGGTTTTAAACTGGCTGTAATGGGGACCTAGACCCTAGGGGAAGGACACAACTGTATTGACAGAGCTACCGATAGGGGACGATTTTTTTTAGGTAGTCACCGCAAAAAATTTAAAGGCTCGCCCTGCTTTCGACCTTAAGGGCATCCTTGGAAAAAAACCACAAACTATTGAGGAATAATGAAAAAAGATGAACTATCAAAGGATATTAGAAGTCTGGGACCAGATTTTTCACAAAGAATATTCTAAAGGATGGCTGCATATATACCGGATGGATCAGCAAAAACCCCAGAGAGGGAATGCAGGTGCAGAAAAAACTTAGATTTGAAAATCATTCCCCCGCGGATCAAATGGAAGTAACTATGATGGGGAGATGAGGCAAAAAGCAAGGTTGGGGAGAATTTTTTAAACCTTTAGAGAAAGGAAGGTTTTTGATAAATAGAGATCGGATTTTTAGCGTTTTGGTTTTTGATACTACAAAATCTAAATTTTTGCAATTCAAAAAGCTAATTTTACAAAAAAAATGTTTTTAAAAAAGCCCATTAGAAAAGTTTTATCATGTATTCTAGCTTTATATGACTATATTGAATTAAATTTTCCTTTATTCATCATTTACCATTAGAAGTGAAACACCCTACTTTTAGGGTTTTGGTGGAAGAGAAACCAATTCATGCTACAAAATGCAAAATTTGTAAAAATTTAAATGTTAAATATTCTAAATTTAAATGCAAAAAAATGTATCTCTAGTGATAACTAACAGACTAAAGAGTATCTATCCAGGCTATACCCGTAGTGAGTAAAGAAGAAGCAGAAGCAGAAATAAGAAACTTCAAGATCAAAATCCTGAGGTTGATGAACGCTGGTAACACTCCCAACACTACAGTGGATACCGGCATACGTACTTAGAAATAAACGGAAACGAGAAAGCTGATTTCCTTGCTAAAGGAGAAGTAAAACCAAGCAATTCATAAACAACATTTCATACAGATCATCTGAAGGCACATCTGAAATCAGTCAGCAACTCGGAAGAAACAGAAAGCATGGAAGGAGAAAGGCAAGAATCAAGTGTGGAGTGAAATGGTTAATACAAGGAAAGAAAAAATGATAAGAAAAACCCATTATAGAAGAAGAACTACAACAGCACGTTCAGACTTGATACCGGCCATGAATGCTAGCAAAGCACCTATGGGACCTACATAGAATAGGTGTGATTGAAAGCAGTATAAAATGTAGGCCTAAGCTCTGCGGTGATGGAACAGGACAGACATTTATTTAGATGCGCTACACTGAAAGGACACTATGAAGAAATGCCAATAGGTATTTTATTTTATTTTTATGAATTTTATATGCCATAGGCAGGAAGCTAATGGGCACGTGTGGCCCTCTGTAGCGTGACACAGTGATTACAGAGTTACAAGTTCAGATTAACATTAAAACAAAAGACAACAAGAGAACATGACATTGATAGAGTTAGTCAACGAGAAAGGCTTAAGGCGGATTAGGGTACTTGAAGCGGGGAAGAGGCTGAAGGCTCGTGGACGCGAACGAGGTCATGAGCTCTTTCTGCCGCCTGCGTGAAGATGTTGCACGTAAGCAGGGATTGGAACCGGAACCATTTGAAACCGTTTCATATTGTAGAACCGGAACCGTTTGTACAGGTGGTCTATTGAACCGGAACCGAACCGTTATATTACACAAGGTTCTTAAGATTCTTAAAGGTTCTTAAAGGTTCCAAAATATCTGCTTTTAATTTTCAACAAAATTAAAATTTCAACTTTTCGAGTGATATTCAAATAAAAACCAGCTGTTGTAATCAGGGTAGGGTCGAAACCTTAGAAGTCCATGAAAGTTGGCTGAATGAAAGAGTACCTTTAATACAACAGCGAAAAAAAAAAAAAATTTTTTGTCGGGTCATAACCTCACTATCGACTTTTATATGCTGTTTTTTTTTGACAATAGTGTAGCCAGCACAGATAGTGCAAAATTAAATTTTGTGAATCGGTTGTCTGTATATAGTTTCTTAAAACCTTTAGCTACAACTTCAACTATAAGGACAAATAGATTTCTGAAATATCAGTAGCTGTTTACGATTTTTTTTGCCAGACGATACAAAAATCAAAAAAATTCATATTTGTACCGTTGACAAAAAAAATCGTACACCAACTGTATTTTCAGAAATCCATTTTCCTTATAGCTAAAGCTGAAGCTAAAGGTCTTTAGAAACTGTATCCAGAAAACCGATTCTCAAAATGTAATTTTGCAATAACTGTGCTGGCTACACTATTGTCACAAAAACAACACATAATGGCCAAAAGTAAGGTTACGTCCCGCCCAAAAAAATTTTTTTTCTTTTTTTCCTGTTTTAAGTGAGGCCCTCTTTCATTCAGAAAATTTTTTCAGCCTTTTTTTTTTTCTTCAATTTTAAAATTGTGGGCCGAGGTGGTACAATACCCTTTAAAATTCGTTCACTTTTTTTTTGAAAAAATTCTGGTCTTTCGTTTTTTGTATATGTAAACAATTTTTAAAATGACATAGCGGCAACATTTTCAAGTGAAATGTGGAACGTGTTCTACGAAATCAAGGAAAGGAAAAAGGATACATTTTTTTTGCTTGGATGATTTTTTTTTCCCCTTTCGTTGGGACTTGGATCGCCACAGATCCCCCATAAAATAATATTGGAAGTTGGAACAAAGAGGAAAGTATTTAATGGTTTGTTCGATGCAATAGGTTTTTTTTCCCCTTTTTATATTGTAATTATTTTTTTTTAGAATAAAATAAATTTTTGTAAGATTGTAATCTAAATGACCAAAAGTAAAAATTTGTACTTTAAAATTTCCCACAATTTTGCACAAAATTTTATTTTAAAGAACCGAAACAGCCCCAAAAACCCGGTTCTTACGGAACCCTTTTTACATTTGGAAACCCAAAACCCGGCCGTTATAAATTTGGAATGGAACCAGAACCGGAACCCTTATGAAAAAGGTTTTCCCTCCCTCACGTAAACCCCTGCTAGGGCGTCAATTTGAGAGCTGATCCACCGTCCGGTTTGGGATACAAGACGCACGTCTTCATTTTAAAGCATCGGAGGAAGCCGGCGTGCGGGGAAAGGGTCCTTTCTCCGAGAGAAATATGGTGGTATCCTCCAAAGGTGCCGCGCCGAGGCCACTATTCACAAGGGGGCGGGGAAAGTTTATAAGTGTCAGTGTTCCCCAGGGCCCACCGCCGGGGGGGTCCCTGCCCCACAATAAAAATTTAAAAAAAAAAAAAAAAAAAAATTTAAAAAAAAATTTATTTTTTTTTTTTTTTTTTTTTTAATTTGATTTTTTACTAAAATTTTGCGAATTTTTAAAATAAACCCTCCACTAACTTTTTAAAAGTCCTCTCTAAAAGCGCCAGATTGTAACAAATCGTGGGGGCAAACTCGCTGAAACACTATAACCCGACCCGCAAGGATGCATTTGAACGAAAAAACATAATTGGCAAAAAGGGAATCATCGTATGATGGGAACATTAAATGCACAAGGGGCACACCAATGAACAATTTTTTGCAATTTTCCAAATTTATTTATTGCTGGACGATTTTAAAATAAAAAAAAAAAGTCTCAAATAACAATGTTCCAATTGTAGTAACCCGTAAAAACCCACAAAACTAGATAAAAACCACTTGAAAAAATAACTCTCACCTTTTTCGGCCTATTGTCTCATTGTAGCAAAAGGGGCTACAGTAATTCACTAGCCTACTTCAAAGGAGAAAAAAGACTTAAGACTTATTTCATCAAATTTGAAAAGTTTATAGGTCTACTTCATACCCCTAAACCCAAAAGTAAGCTACTTTAAAAAAAGGGGTTCGAAACCTCTAACCAAAACGAAACTAAATCTCAAATTTTTTTTCCCGGGGGGAAGCCCCCGGGACCCCCCCCTATTTTTGGCCCTACCCCGCGATACCCCCAATGTTTTTTGAAAAACCCCGTGAACATTTTTTTTCTGGGGGAACACTGGTTCCCTACAGTACGGGGCTGCATCCGAAATTCGCCACAAAAACTCACAAATAAGTTAATCGCACCGCGCACGTTGATGACGCACGCAAAGAGCACCCCCGTGTAAAGGTTACCTACTCCAAAGGGACTTGCAACCGCTGGGGGACACTGTAGCACCCCAGAGTGGGTGGACTGCGAAATGGTCGTTGAGACATCTTTTGAGTTTTTTGTCGGTGGGGAAAAAGGATTTAAGCTGTGCTTTAAGGCATTCGGGATTTCACCCACCGCGCATCCCAGCTTCGAGAGCTTTTATTTTGGGACTGTGATGGCAGAAAACTTCTCTTGCTGTGCGCCCTTGCAGCAGTAGGCCCTATCGTCGCATAGAGGGCTAGGGCAAGGTGTCGGGACAAGGGAGAAGGAATATTGTGGCAGTAGATCAGGAAAGAAGGGAGAGAGGCAGGAACCTTGAGGCACCCCCAAAGCAAAGGGGTAAACGAGCGGGATACGTGATCTTGAACACGCACACCAGCGGACGTCCCGTGAGACAAGCTCAGATGAAGCACACCATTAAAAAAGGGGATTTCAGTTGCAGAAGCTTGTAACAGAGCCCGTCATGCCATACCTTGTCAAAGGCGCAGATATGTCCAGAAACCAGCTAGCACACACTGGCCATCGTTAAACACCCCAAAAGGGCAGAAACCTCCGTCACTAGCTTGATAGGGGGGGTCTGTCGTGCAGCGACCCGTCCGGAACCCGGGACTGTGACTCGGGTATGATGTGGAGGCGGTCAGCAAAAGCATCAGCCTGGAGTGAAATACTTTCCAAGAACCTTTGCCACAACGTTCAAGAGACTAATAGGCCGTGACTAGCGAGATTCGTTGTGGCTGTCCTTTCTTCGAAATCATGAAAATGACCGCAGATTTTGAACTGGGAGGGAAGTAGCCCAAATGGAGGAAACCCTTTTTGAAGAGAGTAGCAAGGTGAGAGAGAACTTAGCTGGGACCTGGCAAAGCATCAGTCTTGTGATACCATCAGCACCTGGCGATGAGTTCCGCTCGTGTTTTTTATGGCAGACAGGACTTCCTCCGCGCTTATATCCCGGATGAGGTCGGGTGGAGAACAAACTTCTTCACCTGGGACTATGTCATGGGAGACAAGGCGGTTTGTGGTGCGCAGAGATAGGTCGACCCTCTTTCTGAAGACGTCGTCAAAGAGCGCGTCCTCGGGAAACTGATAAACTCCCTCAAGAGGTTTCAAACTCCTACCTTTTGTCGGAAGACGACGCACACACTCGTTCTTGACAATGACGGGTCCGTTGGGGTAAGTGGACTGACCTGTAATACCTTTTAAGGTGCGCTAAAAGGAGAAACCATCCTTGTGTAGTCCAGCAACTCGCACCGACCGTAAACTGAAGCTCGCGGAACTGGACAAGGGCTGCGACAAACAAGTGCATTAAATCATTTCCATTCGGTTTTGAGGGCAGGATCACGGAAACCTTAAAGGAAATTATAAATTCTCCTTTTCTGATGGATGAGATTAACCATATGACCAGGTAGAGCAGGGGGGTAGTGTCGATCGCACATACCGGGACCACAACAGCCGCGGCCCTTTTTTAGTACTGCCACCAAATGTTCCGTAGTGGTCCTAAGTGCTGGACACGACGAAACATCAACCTCCTCTGGGAGAAGCCGTTTGATCTCAGCCCTGTACCAACGCCATCAGCGTTGTGGAATCTTGACTTTTTTAAAAACTGTTCGCGGACAGGTGGAGGAGGAAGTAGGCTACTCCGAGGAAACGAAAAGTGGGAGATGGTCGCTGCCTATTGACGGGCGGATGACGACGACGACGCCAAGCCTACCAGATAGACGGTCACTTCCAAGAATGTGGTCTGGTATTGAGGATCTCATAGGGCCAATGTACGTCGGACACGTAGGCTACTGTAACAACGATACATTGGAAGGTCAACGAGTAGATCAGCCAGAGTGGATCATTTGTGCTAGAGGAAGTACCCCCAAACGTCACATGACGAGCATTAAAGTCTCCCATGAACACAAAGTTTGGAAATGATGCCTCGTATTCAAAGAAGTTGACGTGTGCGGCGATAGAAATGGTGGGCGGAAAATATGCAAGGACAAACAAAATCGGACCGAGTGGGCTCCGAACAGAGCAGAGAATGACTTTGAGTTTACAGAATTGTAGGGCCCAGTGGATGGACAGGAAGGAACAGGAGCCCCATCTTTACTGGTTGTCAAGACACATGAAGACAGATATATGTTAATGTGGGCATAAGAGAAGAAGAAGTTATCAACAACAATCAATAAGACATACTTTTGATAATTTATGTAAGCCTAACTAAGCAACAATAAGTGCAATTACCAATTTTGGCAATTAGTGAAGGAAAAGTGAAACAATAATTATGAAATTTGGTACCGACATCAGATGGTAGTGGGACTGTGCGATCTGTTCAGAGGGTTTTATTCAGTCACCAAATACAATGCGGATACGCACAATCAGCACAACCACAGAGAACAAACTCGGCTGTCAAGTGTCAACCTGTGGTGGTCACATTTCACTTGGGTGGCAATGGCATGCAGTGGGTCGAGTGTTACATAGTGGTTAGTTCTATTTTTTGTAGGCTAGATAGGTAGGGCCTACCAATCAAAACAAAATTTACCCAATTCAATATATTAGGTTCTACTAACATTTCTTCCTTGATTAAAAGAAAAAGTTTGAAAAAATTATGAAATTTGATGGAATAAAACCAAAATTACAATTAGCGACCCAGTATAGGTCTAGGCCTATCGCTCTCCCCTACCAGCCTAGGCCTACTCAAAACTGGATAGGCCTAAAAACATCGGCACTCTTGCCGTTGAGCGGGTCCAACTTTTAAAAACGTTATGTTTTCGTGTACCGTACTCTAGTACTAACCTCGCCCTCCTAGGGGGGGGCCTTAACCTAAGTTTTCCTAGCAAAAATTTATGCTGGGAAAACTAGGTTAGGGGGGTGGGGTGTGGGCGCGAAGCGCCGTGGCGAGGTTAGTACTAGAGTAGCCTACACGAAAAATACGTTTTTAAAAGTTGGACCCGCTCAACGGCAAGAGTACCAAAACATCTACCTAGGCCTAAATAGGCCTACTACAGATTACAGGCTTTTTACACTCTAATAGCGATTCAAGTTTTATTTTAACCCATTGCCGCAGACATACGAGTCCAGCTCAAACTGCCGTAAATACGGCAAACCATAGACATACGAGCTGGGCTCGTACCCCCGTAAATACGGCTCGCCGCCAGATCGTTCCGCGGACCTGTTTGAATCTCCCGCGCCGTTAGTTTTCGAGCTAGCGCAAAGGTAGCAGCACTGTGATCATCAGCGTAAAGTTCTGAACAAAACGATATGAAGAAGTTCAATATTCGGCCACTATGAACGATACAATCACAATGAAAGAAATGCACAACAGGTGAACCAACCTACAAGTACTTATTACTCTGCATCAATGACATTGACACAAATTGAAGATGATCTTTTGTACGATTTATTGAATAATAGTGATAATGAGCTTTCAGAGCCTATTCATAATGAATTTTCCTTTGTAAGTTGTGATAGTGATAATAGGCCTACACTCGTTGACAATTCTAGTGATAGTGATGACAGCTCTTAGGCCTAGAAATAGTGGACAAAGCATTGTTTTATAGACACACATATGCCCTAAAAGAAGATCAAAAAAGGATATTTATCACTTCCTTTATTGTTTCAAGTCATATGTTACTTAAGGTAGCTCAAGCGTATCTCGACGTGAATAAAAAAATTTCAAATTTGGCATATTAACAGATAATTACCTAATACACAATAATGCAAAAAGAAAAAGTAGGCTTCCTGAACTACTTTACGATATATTCAGGTCTAAAGTTTGAAGGTCGCCCTATCCCATAGCATGGGGAACATGGAAATACATACACTTTTCGACCTTTACTTATGATTTCAAATAACTTCTTGTGAATAAATTTTGTTTAAAAACTGTTTTTCTTAAGAATATTAAATCAATGATATAAGAACAAGAATACCCC
>JAMZAV010011788.1:0-19807 GCA_024449915.1 Sweltsa coloradensis
ACAAATTTGACGGTTATGTTGTGTACGTAAACGGTGACGCGGAGTTGTCTTATAATGATTTTGGAAAACTATTTTAGTGTCAATCGAATATTTTGATTTATTGGTATATTAGTATGCACGTGTAGATTTACAACAATTTCAAAAAGCTATAAACTGTGACACGGTGGTGTTTTTTGCACTGGAACAAAATAACATGTCTATGCTCTACACCGTTACACCGCAAAATGGCAGGACAAAAAAGGACAGTAATTCATAATTTTTCTGGTCCTTTTAATCCTGAATATACCAAGAATTTAGTGTACCTTATAAAACTTATAATATACATCAGTCGTCACAAAATGTGCTGTTTGAATAGTGCGGGCTCTGCAGGCATGCTCACAGCCGATAAATAGTCGTGCGCGAACGACAACCGACGAGACACCTAGCGGCGATCGCTCGTACCAAAGTGAGACCCAAAATACGTACTTGGTCTTTTCAAATGTATAAAGACTTTAAAATATTTTACCCTGCTTCTTTCGAGATTAATTAGGACCCAGATCCTTAAATTGTCGTTTAATTTTCCAAAATTGAGACCCAGTTTGCACAGATTGACTATAATTGAAAACTATATGATTTTGGGATACAGAGCCCCAGTATACGCAATTTCGTCCCTTGTTTTTTTGGTCAGAATTGGGCCCAGAATACTAAAGCCCACCTTGTGGCTTCCCGCCTTGCCCCTCGCTCTCGAGTACGACCAAAGGGGAAGCCACAAGGTGGGTTTTTAGTATTCTGGCCTCAATTCTGACCAAAAAAAACAAGTGACGGTCTGTACAAAGTCATATAGTAGAGTAGAGTAGAGTAGATCTTTATTCATTTAAGACTAATACATGTACAAGTATACACCTCTTCGTGAAGAGGGAGTGAATAGTTCCTTAGGCCTAAAACATGGAAAAAAAATGAATAATAAAATAGAATGCATATTTCATGTGAATCAAGTTTATATGTATATTACTAGTATGGTATACTAGTATTGAGATTGAATTTGTTGAATAGATTAATCGAGTTTTGAAATGAAAAAATGAAATGAGTAATTGGTTTGATATGATACAATACGATGTTATTTAGGATGAATAATAATATAAAACACTAGCATTTGATATGAATAATGTTTATGAAATGGAATTAGTATTGTATTTAATATATACGTGTATAGTACGAATCTATAAGAGGCAGTTTGTAGTGGACATGGTAAAATTTAAAAAATTTTACTAAATATAAAATGGATAATCAAATAAAATGTGTATTTTATGTTAATCAAGTTATAGTATTTTTTAGTATAGTATAAAAAGTTTTGAGAATAGAAGTTGTTTAAAATTGTTTAAATTTCAATAATGAAATGAAAAAATTTGAAATGAGTTATCGATATGAAAACAATACGATGGTTCATTAGGATGTAAAAATAATATAAAACGCTAGCATATGGTATGTTTATAAATTATGTATTATTGTTTATGTTTAATAGGGATTAGTTTTGAACTTAAAATATACGTGTAGGGCCTATAGTAACGGATCTATAAGGGAAAGTTTGGTAGTGGAGAACAAGGTAAATTTATAAATTTACAAAATATAAAATAAATAATCAAATAGAATGAGAATTCCAATGAGAATCAAGTTATATATATAGGCCTAGTATAGTATGTAGGCCCTTAACTAGTACCGGTTTTGAGAATTGAAGTTATTTGAATTGAATAATTGAGTATTGAAATGAAAAAAAATGAAATGAGTAATAGGTAGCCTATCCTATGATATAATGATTATATGAAAGGTATATTATTGAATTTAAAATTATGTGTAGGGCCTAGCCTATAGTACGGATCTATAAGGGACAGTTTGTAGGGAGGACAAAGGTTAATCTGTTGGAATTCATTTAGTGAGTAAAATGCTTTTTCTACTAGAAATGCTTTTAATTTGCTAATAAATGTAGATGATTTTTGATGTCTCTGATGTGTTTGCAGTTTTTTGGGTATATGGAGAGGCAGGCGTATATAGGTCCTTTGGAATATTGGCCAGGTTTTTAGGGATGGGGGACATGGATGTTAGAAATTGCACGGGTGGTTATAAGTATGGATGGATGAGTTTTTAGGAAAGTATCTGAATGTGTACGTACAAAAATAGCGGCAATTTGTATAAGGGTACTTACCAGGGTAAAAAAAGTTTAATTTTGGGGGAAGATTTTACGGCAGGATCTCTGCCATGAGGATCCTGTGATTGATGCGTAAGCTCGTTTTTGGAGTAAAAAGACACGATTAGCTTGTGGTGACATACCCCAGAATAGAAGCCCGTATGAGATGTGCGAGTGGATGGGGGGCATGAATATAAATTTCAATATGTGGCTGAAACCCAATTGGCTTCATCCTCCTGAGCATAAAACACCCACTATTTATTTGGAGCATACTACTTTCATATGAGCAGACCAATCAAGGTTCCCCGAGAGTTTTAATGCCAAGAAATTTCACGTTGTCAGCTCTCATAATGTTTTTGCCATCAATGCGAATTAGGGGACTACTCTGAGGGGGGCTAGAGGTGAGTGGAAGTTAAGGTACACAGTTTTGGTTGGTTGAAGGGAGAGAATGATTTTTTTACAGTAGTTCTGACATTGCGTTAGCATGGACATTTGAGTTATTGTATGAGTTCTGCAAGCCCATCTTTTGGGTTGCAGTTAAGAGGTGACTTGAGTCATCTACAAATTGCGTCAGTATGCCTACGTAAAATGTGTTG
Source organism: Sweltsa coloradensis (assembly GCA_024449915.1). Lineage (NCBI taxonomy): Eukaryota > Metazoa > Arthropoda > Insecta > Plecoptera > Chloroperlidae > Sweltsa > Sweltsa coloradensis. Next base: position 2,758 of record JAMZAV010011788.1, read on the forward strand.
GACATGTCGTTTACATAAAGTAAGAAGAATGGGGGCCCTAGAACCGTTCCTTGGGGCCCCACAGACAGGTTTAAGGGGTCGGAGTGAAATTTAGTAATTTGTAGCATTTCATCGATATCATCAAGTCTCACTACCTGGAAACGGTCTGATAGAAATGATGCCAATCCATCTATTTGGCTATACCTCTGATACTAGAGATTTCCAGTTTTGAGAAAAAGTATACTATGGTCAATTGTATCAAACGCCTTACTCAAGTCGTAGAAAAATTCCAATAGCCAGGTCGCCATGATCGAGTGCCTTGTTTTGTGCAGATAGGAATGAGAAGATGGCAGTTATGGTTTATTTGCCCTTTTGGAAACCGTGTTGATTGCTTGCAAGAATATTGTGTTTGAAAGGAAGGATGACAAACGGGAGTACATGATTTTTTCGAAACTTTAGAGAAAGAGGAGGTTAAGGAAATTGGCCTATAATTGTTAGGATCCCCGGTTGTTACCTTTGTGCTTATATATGGGTATTAAATTTGGCCCCCTTTGAGCTTGGAGGGGAAGGTCCCCGGGGCAAAAGGAGGAATTGATGATAAATGCTAGTGGGTGAGATATAATACTTCCACATTTTGGGAAGAACAGAAACCAGGAACATTGTCTAAGCCTGCAGAATGTTTGTTTTTCAGTGTTTTTGATGATATCGGCTACTTCATGATGGGTGGTTGGATGGAGAAAAAAATTTAATTAATTTCCTGCTTATTCTCGATGACACCAGGAATGAGGTGATTGTTTGTGTCTGAGGTCGACGTTTATACCAAACATTGATAAAGAACTCCCTTTAGATGATTTTGATATTACTTTTGGGTCAGAGTTTGAATTCCGCTAATGTTGATCGTAAGTTGATTTTAGGACTAGGGGCCTTAGTTTGAGCATTGGATAATCGGGCCAAAGTAGCTTTCGATATGTTATTTGCAGAAGATATAACCTGATCATGATGTTGTCGTTTAGCTTGTCTGATTTTTAAGTGCATGACCTTTTTTTAATGTACGATACTCATGTTTAATTGATGGTCGTTGGGTATGTTTTGCAATGGTAGTGTAATCGTCGCAGTTGTTGGCCCTCTGCTTTATGGCTGTTTGATAACCACGAACTAGGGTTTTTTTGCTTTTGCATTTGCCTAACCAAGGGGAATGCTGTGTTTAAAATAATGTAAGAAGATCATTAAGAATTGGGTTGAACATCTGGTTGGTATCGGTCATAGTCAGCAAGTCAGACCATTCTTCACTACTAAGTAAATTTATAAAGTGATTGTATTGCGTTTGCTAAATATTCTAGAGAAACCCCAAGTGGGAGAGGCATTTATGGGCGAACTGAGTTGCATGGTTATGGCACCCTGGTCTGAGGGTGTGTGGGTGAAGGGTATTTTTGTTTTGTAAAGGGAAGGGTCTAGAGGGTTATGATGTTGTCGATAAGTGTACTGACTGACCAAGTGTACGGGTGGGTGTAGAAAATTTTTTCGTGAAGTTAAATGAGTGGGAATAAGATCAAGGAAATAGGTCGCGGGGCTCGTGATTTGGAAAGAAGATCCAAAATTAAAGTCGCCGCATAGGCCCATTTTTGCCTTAGGAATCGTTTTGTGACGTTTATAAGGGTCCTCTTCTAGTTTATCTAAAAAATATTGAGAGTTTGCCCAAAGGAGATCTGTATATGGACAGTATGGTGATGCGGCAGAGGTAGATGCCAAAGGGAAACCAGTACATTCAAAATCCAATTCAGAGCAGATTGACTCTAGGCCTAGTATTGGCTCTATTTTAGGTGTGGTTTAGAAAAGGATTGCTACCCCACCATGTGATTATTAGATCTAGCATAAATTGTAATGTTTGCATATCCTGGCCATGCAGAATTTAGTACTAGATGCGGGGTGGAGCCAATGTTCTGAGATACAAAAAAACTTCGGAGATTGACTCTGAAAGAATTGTTCGAGTTCCTCCATTTTGTTGTTGACCGATCTAACATTAAGTGCAAGTATCATAGGATTAGGGGTTAATATATTTTGGGATTTGGAGATGTCTTGTTGGTCTTAGAAGAAAGGGATGGTTGGGGGGCGGAGGTAGATGCTCTGGAGCTGGGGATTTAGCAGTTTTTACTTGTTGTGAAGGCTAGGGATTGGTTTGGGTTTTAAAATTTTTGGTGTGTTTGTGGAAATGGTTTGAATTCCACTGAAAGAAGAAGATTGATTTTGTTTAACGTGGGGTGTTTTGTTAACTGTGTTTTTATCAGTATCGATAAAGACATTATGGCTTGGTTTGTAAACTATAGTCAACTAGGTCTAGATTTGGATTTTTTACTTGTGTTTTTAGATGTCTTTAAATGAAGAGGAGGAGATCTAACATTTATGCGATGACTGTTTTGTTTCTTCCTATAATGATCAGTAAGAATATCAACTAGCTCTCTGGGGACCATGGTTTTTTGAATTTTAAGTTTCTGACCGAGACCCTCACTTATCATTAATCCCGTAATTGTTGATAATTAAAATTGGAGAACTGCTTATACCACTACTTCGGGTTGTCATTTTGTGGAAGTAAGTTGCTTGACTTCTAGGAGCTGGTATAGCATCCTGTCCGAAAGTAAAGGCCGTCTCAGATGATATCACCCTGTGCTGGATTCTCTTCAATTATACTGGACTAATAATAAATAAGTTTCAATTATAGGCAATCTGTGTGAACTGGGTCTCAATTTTGTGAATATTTAACGACAATTTAAGGAATCTGGGTCCTAATTAATCTCGAAAGAAGCAGGGTAAAATATTTTTAAAGTCGTATACATTTGAAAATGACCATGTACGTATTGTGGTTCTCATTTTGGTACAGCGATCGCCGCTAGGTGTCTCGTCGGTTGTCGTTCGCGCACGACTATTTTATCGGCTGTGAGCATGCCGGCAGAGCCCGCACTATTCAAACTGCACATTTTGTGACTTGACTGATTTATATAATAAGGTACACTCTTCTTGGTATATTCAGGATAAAAAGGACCAGAATAATTATGAATTACTGTCTTTTTTTGTCCTGCCATCTGTGGTGTACGGTGTAGAGCTTTGACATGTTATTTTGTCCCAGTGCAAAAAAAACGCCACCGTGTCACAGTTTATACAATGCTGTAGCTTTCTTAAATTTGTTTTCTACACGTGCATACTAAGATACCGATGAATCAAAATATTCTATCGACATTAAAATAGTTTTCCAAAATCGGTAGAAGACAACTCCGCAGTCACCGTTTACACAACATAACCGTCATAATGATTGATCAAAGTTCGTGGCAGAAGCTAAAAACTTCTGCCTGGAACGGGATTTGATTCCCAAACTTTCTATATTTTTGGAAGCAACTACACTAAGGTCCAGAATTTCAATGTCTAGTTAAAATTTATCTGCCAGTTAGTCCTCTCAGTAAATATTTACAAGGCTTCTGATTGGTGGTTGCCATAGTGAAAACAAGTTATGTGTCAGTTAAATTTACTTGCCACTTTAACTGGACATTGAAATACCGGGCCTAAGTGTCACACCAACTCTGACTTCACTTGCTAAGGTATAGGCTACGGCTAAAGAGGAAACAAATGTGACGAGAATTATTGGGAGTAATAATAGTCATTAAATAAATAAAATCTTCAAGATCACAAGAATCATACAAACTATAAAATAATGACCGTCATCTTTTTTCAAATAATAAGAATCATAGCTTAGCCTTAAACCATTGATTAAGAAGGCTATCAATGCTTATACCGACAGTGTTGGCTCGAGTGCTAAGCGCGCGACCCTGATTCGGGAGGTCCCGGCTTCAAATCTCGTCGAGACCGGCAATCCTGACTGAAGGATTTTCTCGAGTTTTTTTCGAGTGCAAAAGATTGAGTTCTCTTAAAAAGCCCGCGAATATCCCTTCACAAAATTGTCCTTACTCGAATATACCTAGACAACTATAGACAACATGAAGAGCAGCATGAATTGCACGAGAAATGTTAAAAATTTAAAAACAAGCCTATTGGATAAGAACGCTTGTTGATAAGAAAAAAGTAAGCCAAAAAAGCCAGATAGTTTTTAAGAGTGACAACTTTTAATTGATGAATAAAGCAGATAATACACAATCTGTCAACTATATTCAATGATAATACGCATACCGTATTCTACAAGCAAAATAATTTATTATAAAAACCATTAAACTAAATAATAATTTATTTTACATAGCTACGCTATACCGACAGTGTTGGCTCGAACGTTATGCGCGTGATACTAATTCGGGTGGTCTCGGGTTTAAAAATCTCGTTGAGACCGGCAATCCTAACTAAAGGTTTTCCCCGAGGGTTTCCTCAGTTGTTAATGTGAATGCAAGAGATTGAGTCTTCTTAACAGTCCTCGGACATCCCTTTACAATTGTGCTATATCCGCAACATACCAAGTTAGATACCTGAAGATGGGCATTAAAGCCATTAATTGCACCCTGGGCAGGCTTCCCCCCCCTTTTTTTACATACCTTCGGACACGATAATAACATAACAAAACCCTATTTTAAAAGAACAGGTTTATTTCGGATATTCTGAGTAACACTATGAGTCTTAAACTTTAATAAACTTTTTTCATTACAACGTTTTGCCAAGATTTCTTTTCTTTTTTAAATATCTCTGTAATGAACTTAATCGACAGGTGACACGTCCACATCTTTAAGGACACCCTCACATTACGAGTTCAAAGAGACCCGGCATTAGGCAACGAACGAGGTCCGTCGTGATTGGTTCACAGAGTCTACTAAGAGTGTCTACTTACATTTAGACTTCAAAATCTATTAACTAAGTCTCACCGCTTTAAGAGGACTATTACAATTTAATTAGACGAGGGAGCGCAGCGACTTCTCTGTTCCTGTAAGTAAGTAAGTAAGTAAGTAATTTTATTCATTTGACTAATACAGAGTAGAAGTATAACACTTTCGCCTATTCTCGAGAGAGAGAGAGAGAGAGAGAGAGAGAGAGAGAGAGAGAGAGAGAGAGAGAGAGAGAGAGAGAGAGAGATATTGATATATTTGATATTTGATATTTATTGGCTTAAAGGCGTGCTACATAGGGCTATGGAGCCCCTTTAATTGTAGCCAACCTCTATAATATACATACATAGTACATAGTATGGTTACATATGAAATATACAATTTGATTATAAGTTATGCGTAAGAGTATACTAAATCTAATACAAATATTTACTCCATGCCAGTTGATACTGTGCATAAAATATGCATGAAATTACACTCCTTGCTAATCGGCAACCACTTGCCCAAATTATATAAACAAAACAGTAACTTTATAGAAAAGGTATAGTAGCAACTAGCATTGAGTATAGAACCTTTACTCAATGATAGTAGAGTTGTCAATAATGGTTAAGATTTTTTTAACCTAAATCTTCCAAGGTCACACTCACGTTGCATAAAGATCGTAACCATGTTATTTCTTATGGAAGATTTTGCCAATTTTATTGGACAGCTATAAAAAATTACTTAGTTAGGCAATTTTTTCGGGTCAGGGCGGACCCCATATTTTTCTGTTATATTATACTCTGTAAATTCCTGAATGAAATATTTTTTTGGAGTTTAGCAGATATAATACCACTTTAAAATTGCGCAAATATTTCGTATTTTTTTAATAGGGACATAGTAAAATAATATCGTAGCGCCTACACCATCGACCAAAACTGGAGGCCAGGAAACACCGATCAATCAACCCGATTCCACCAGCGGAAATTTTTAGATGTTTCAATTCATTTCAGGAATCTTCTTCAAGGATCAAGGGTTGTAGATGTAGTTCGAACTTCTAATCATTCATATACTGCATTGCTCTTTAGGTTTTAATTGTTTAGAAATCAAACTTTCTGATAGGTTACTTAATCAAAGACATTTTTTGTGTCATATTTAATCTAAAGCTATTTAACATAAGTATATTTTACATCTGGCCAAGCCAATTGGTGGGCGTTTAGCCCAGATTTCAGGACCCCCATGTTTGTTGTGAAATAACGGAAGAGGGTGAAAACATCGGAATTTCAAGGTCGAGAAAGATTATTTAGCATTACCGCTTTTACTCCATCTTCCTTTATTCTCCTCCTTTCCGGTTGTTTACACAGTAGGCGGTGGTGACGCCAAATACAAAAAGTGGGAGTTTTTGAATAAAGGATATGGACATTCCTGTCCCTGCTTTGATAAAGACCTTGATGGTAAAGAGAAAAATTCAGATTAATAATAGTAATAGAAAATAAGAGAACAACTTACAAGGTTACAATAATATAAGAAATTTGTGAAGCAAAATCTCTAACTTAAGGAAAATATCTTAGGACAATCAAACTAATGACTAGACTTACATTTTTAGGACACCAAATGGAGTTGGCTGAACTAATATTAGTGTTGTGACTGAATAATTGTTTCTTAGATATGACAAGTAACATATATTGAAAAATGAAAACTGTAGATAGCCTAGATGCCCTAGCGAATACGAGGAGGGTTATTTTTAACGGAACGGTCAGGAATCTGTCGTTTCGAGGAGGGTTGCGACGGACTGCTGCCTCTCCATCCGGGTAAGTGCGTGGCAAATTGGTACCCTGGCCTCATCCGCTGTGGAATCTTCTCCGGAATGACATTCCTCCCTATCCGGTGGGTGATCTCTCCATCCGGATCTGCAAGGTCTGCTGCTGGAATATTTGCCCCAAATCATCTGGTTCGTCTGGCCACGGTAAGCACCATCACTCTCTTGATCGTTGGTGTTGTGTGTCTCGACTCCAGCGTGTTGAACTTCTTTTAGAAAGACGAGTTTCGATTATGAATTGTTGTCCGCGTTTTGCTGTATCTGGCTTTCCCCTGATCTTTATGATGACAAATCGGATCTGGGTCGTTATGTGTGCTGAGTTTGTTGCGCTTTTTTGTCAGGCAGAGCACCGGTCGCAAGTTGTAGTAATGCATGAAGTTGGGTTGTGTTCTCTTTCGATCAGCCATACAATTTTGCCTTTTGTTATGTCCCGCATGGTCTCGCTCGGATGTTTGGTTTTGTTTTCACACTCTAGGTTAGGGGTTACTGAGGGTAGTGTCGTTCTTCATTTTACGGTACCGAACATGAGTCTCGTAGGAGATCGGTTTTAGTAGAGTGAGGTGTAGCTCTTGTAGTTCATTAAAGCGTAGTCGAGTTCAGTTTGTAGATCCTTCTTCTCCATATGGCTGCTAACACCGTCTTGCGAATAGATTCCACAGATCTTTCTGCCTGCCCGTTGGCCTCGGGCCATAGTGGCGTAAACGCCGGTGTTATGGATGTCGGAATCACATTTTTCTGGCGAATGCTGCAAATCTCATGCGCCATTGAATGTCGGTAACATTGTCAGATTTTAACTGGACTATTCGCTCCGAATTGACAGAATAATTTTGTAAGACGTGTACATGTCGGTTACCGATTAAGTGCTGGTTGATGGTATGATTTCCACGAAGGGATACCGAGAATATTGTCGGGATTCAGAATCAGTAGTACTTTCCTGTCAGGGTACGGACCATCAAAGTCGATGACTACAGTTCCCACACACCTCTGGAAGGTCAGTAGGACGAATCGGGTCTCGCGATTTTTTGCTATTTATTGCCTGGCAGGGTATGCACGGGACGTTACTGCATCATGAACGAGTTTGTCCATATGGGGATAACCACAGCTTTCTCGCATAAGCTGCTTCGTTTTCACATTCCGCGGTGCCCTCGATGTGCGAGGCATACAGCAGCCTCATGGAGAGCAGGTGGGATCACTAGCCTGGTCCCGCGTAATACTACTCCATGAGCCGTGGTTAGTTCGTCGCGTTATTCTCAGGTATGGTTTTAGCTGTCTTTTTCCCACAGTTTGGAGGCTGTAACTGGGGATGTTTTTACTTGCAAAGCTTCAATCAGGAGTTTGAAGGTTTCGTCTTTGCATTTCAATTTCCAAACATGATAAGGGACATTGAAGCGGTGGGCACGACTGTTCTGGACAAGACGTGTACGTATCTCTGGAACTTTTGGGTGCGTGCGACGGTTGTCCGTTGTGTAAGGAAGTGGGTGTCGGGATAAAGTAGTCGACGGATTTTCTTTTCCGCTTTTGTTGGATGGCATGGAATGATATGGCTGAGTGCGAAGGAGTAGTCTCTTCAATGCGGGCTGACGGGAAGAGCTATTGGATTAGAGAAACGGATACCAGGGGCCTTGGAGTCGGTGTGGAGAGATAAAGTTGGAACCCACCACAGGGTACAGGTGGAAATGATCATTCCATAAAGTCGCTGATACCATCTCTCTCTCGGATTTGAGAAGTACAGTTCCTCTACCGCTGTTAGGGCTCGACTTGCGTAGCCGACTTTATCTCCACAGATTTTGCCCCTGTTGCGATATATTGCACCTACCCCATGGGGACGGCATCAACATGCAGTGTGTTTCTTGGTTGGCATCGTAGTATGCCAACGAGTGGGCACTAATCATCTGTGATTTTAGTTGTTGAGGTGTAGGTATGTTTTTGTGTCCATTTCACTCCCGATGTTATCAGTTAACTCTCGAAGTGGTTGTGACCGAAGCAGGTCTGGGAGAAAACCGACCGCCGTAGTTCAGGCATGCTAGCAAACTTCTTACTTCAGTTGGACTGGTCGCGGCATTCAAGGTTGGAGGATCGGCCATGATCTTTTCGGGTCGATCTGTTAGGGCCTGTTTGGTAAATAGTGTTAACCAAGAATTTTAGCTCAGTTTTTGTGAACTGGCACTTCTTTTTGTTTTGAGTGTTATACCTCTGTCTGCAAGCGTTAAGCACACAATTACAAGCTTCGTCTGTTCTTTGCGTGGTCTCCATACACAAGTATATCCGTCAACTTACGTTAAGCACTCCTTTTAGTGACTAGCCACCTGCCGAATGGTGTCTTGAAAAAACTTCAGAGGCCGAACTAACTCCGAAGTTTAGGCGCTTATACCTCCCTCAGCCCCATGTGCAGTTGAAAGTTTGAGTGCGCGAGATTCAACTCTAACTCAAGTATGGATAACTTTCATGTTAAGGTCGAGTTTAGAAAAGTAGGCTGCTCCATTTAGCGAGGTATACAAATCCTCTATGGTTTGGGGTTACATGTCTGACTCTTTTTGACGGCTTTATGTCGCTTGCCTCATTCGATGCATAATAGAACGGCCCCTGGGCTGTGGGGTTTCGGTAAACCAAAAACTACGGTGAGACCCACGGCGTTTGTCCATCTACTGTTTCAATGATGTCAGCATCCTCGAGACGTTTTATTCAGCATCTACCATATTCCGCACATTAAACGCATTTCGGCTATGACGTTGAGGCTACTGGGGGTACGGTTTTCATTCAATGTGAATGTGCACTGGTGGTTGGTCAGTTCCCAATACCCGTAAAGAGGGAACTGAATTTCTCTACATAGTCGACAGTGGCTTTACTGCAGGAAAACCGAGCACGTTATTTTAATAAGACCAAGTTAATGAATCGCTTCCTGCGACTCAGGAGGGATTCTGAGTTTCCCTGTTATAACAAAAATTTCAGATTCAATAATCTTTCCTTGTATGGTAGGGTGGCATTAATTTTCCTGTCACAAAACTAGACAGAGTTGCTGTTAGGACGGAAATCTTTTGTTCTGTCGATTGCGTTTTGGGTTTTATTCCTATTTTATTGAAGGTGTCGGTTGAAATTAATACTGTTGACACTGTTTACCGTGTCGGCCATGAATTTAAATCGGTGTGTGTTTAGCCATGATACTGGCTGTTATCGGGCCGACTTGTTAGGCTATTTTGAGAGGTCGAGTGGTGCCACTACCTTAGCTGTAGGATTGGACTCGGCGCCTGAACTGTTCTTCGGTTCATGACAGTATTGTTAGTTGTAGTGGCAGTAGCATGCACCAAATGTCTTTGACTTCCCAGTGGTCATTTATGGGGTGCTGCGGCTGGGACCTGCAAACGGAGTTATGTTTCCTTCCGATCGGCACACTTGTGGCATAATAGGTTGGCCTTCCGCAGTTGTTGCATTTTTGCCTTTGGCAGGACAGGCTTCCGGGCCGCATCGTGAGGCCAATCCCTCCACAGTTGTAGCACTTTCTATTTTGTTCATTAGCATACCTGCTGTTTTTGTCCTTCCGGGTCGTAGTCTTGTAGCGAAGCTGAGATTGTTTTCTTTCTTTCGGTGGCTGGGGACTGCATTGAACTGCTTACGGTGTTCCTCGATAGCGATGCTCGTTTTTCAGTCATTCGTATGCTCTCCCCTCTGTTAGAATATCATCAAGGGTAGCGGCTGGATGGCTGTAAAGCATACCTGCGTAGCCTTACCAGAGTCATATGTTGGATCATCTGCGGCTTAATCACGTGGAACAGTGAATGAAAATCGCAGCAGGGACTGCGCTAACTTAAACAGCTGGAGTAAAAATTGGTTCTAGTGATTCTATCGCTAGACGACTAGCCTTCCGAAAGGGGTAAGTTCGAATTCTAGGTTCACCTTTGAAGCAAAGTAGGTTGAAAGTTTTGAATTTGTTGCTTCATAGGATACTGAGTTGTGACCTTCGGCACCCTACGCTACTGTAGGTTATGGTAGCTTTTTGAATAGCTCATAGATTCTTCGCCTGCATAAGTAAGTAGAAGTGCCCCTCGACGCTGTGGGAAGAGATGTTTACAGCTTCGATTATAGCTCGAGTCTGTCGACCCAAGGAAGTCACTGCCTCGCTGGTTCAGGACTGGCCTAGCAGTGAAATGGTTTTACAAAGTTATGTTACCGACAGGAGTGCCAATTGTCCCGGGATCAGGCCTACTTGAAAAATCCTGAACCTGAAGTCTATAACGTTTTACAAGTGATAGTCCCGATAAGGAGTGCCATTGACCCAAGGAACTGTAAAAACGTCGAATGGAGGGCAACCTAACCTCAACGAAACGTGGTCGGGCTACTTGATTCATGTTGAGATACTATGAAGTAGGATACATGGAATTTTTGTACTCACGAGTAGGCTCATGTAATTAGGTTTTGTTCCTTCATCGTCGCCAGTGTTATGTTGTGAAAACGGAAGAGGGTGAACATCGGAATTTCAAGGTGAGAAAGTTATTCTAGCAACCGTTTTTTACTCCATTCCTTTTTATTCTCCCTCCTTGCGGTTCGGTTACACCAGTAGGCGGTGGACGCCAAATATTTCAAAAGGGTGGGAGTTTTTGAATAGGGATATGGACACCCCAGCGACGAAAAAGCATCTATGTGGCAAGTGAAGTGCAATTTAAAAATACAGTTTCAAACGTTATTCAATCGATGCAGTCAAAGTACTTAGAACACAGAATTATATTTTAATAAAATATCTCAAAACACACAAGATTTTGATTGTTGATGACATGGCAAATGGACAATGGAGGGAAGTGTCGGGACAGAATAGGACCGTAATGATTATTTTTTTGATAGTTTGATATATTTTTAAATTTATTTCAAATTTATATTTTTCGTATGTTTGGAGGCTTTCTACATATCATGCTGATGTAGAGATTTGCAGACAAGCCCAGGCGCAAAACCAGTTGCACCCGCTGGCTGTGCTGGTTTTGTGGGGAGAGAGGGGTACATGTCAAAAACAAAACCAACTGCGCTACCTACTTCAGGCTTTTGACTCTCCATGGAGGTTAATTGCAACAAATTGTGAACAATGTGATGAAATATCAGGTCCCCGTTGGAAAGCCGCAGCCAAGCTGCGGTGCGTACACAATCAGGCACCTTATACAGCAAGCGATTTGGGGTGATTTTGAGATGTCACCCAGCCGTCATGAAACGTGATGTGAACTTAAAAACTATCAAAATCAGGGATTTAGGTACCGAACAACACTGCCAAATTTGGTTGGTGTAAGAACATTCCTTCTTGGTGAAAAAATAACTTAAAACATGCTCAAAATCACTTTAGGATCTGGGTGCCGTTAGGGCGCCGCACCAAGCCGCGGTGCGTACACACTCTGGCCCCTTGGTCCTTATATACAGAAAGGGTAGATTTGGGGTGTTTCGAGGTGTCACCCAGCCGTCATGAAACGTGATGTAAATTTACAAACTATCAAAATCAAGGGAATTTGGGTACCTGATAAGTGATAAATCATGCAAATTGGTTGGTGTACGAACATTCCTTTTTGGTGAAAAAATGACTTGAAACATGATCAAAATCATTTTAAGGATCTGGGTGCCCGTTAGGGCACCGCAGCCAAGCCGCGGTGCGCGACACTGGCACCTTGGTCCTTATATACAGCAAGCGATTTGGGGTGATTTCGAGGTTTACCCAGCCGTTAGAAACGTGATATGATCTTGAAAAACTACCAACATCAAGGGGATTTAAGTACCTGACAACACATGCCAAATTTGGTTGGGGTACGAGCATTTCTTCTTGGTGAAAATATGACTTGAAACGTGCTTTTACATGCCAGTTACTACTACCGTTGAGTGACTAGTGCTTATACAGGCATACAACCAACAAGTAACTATAGTTACTTGACAATGATCGCCCACATTGTTTACAAAAAACAAGTCTTTGGGCAACTAGAAAATTTACATTCCATTGTTAATTGTTAATTTCATAGCAATTAAATCGACTTTGATAAAATTTATATTTTAACAAATCATTTTGCAATGGAACTTTAAAAAGTAATGAGATCTCACACATAACAAAAACTTGTAAACCAGCATGGTTTCAGGAAAGGTAGGTCAACGCAAAGTGCCCTTCTAGCATTTACAGATTTTATCTATAAAGGATTGATAAACGTAATGGTAAGGTTGGAGCTGTCTTTGTTGATCTTAGGAAAGCATTTGATTCAGTACCTTTTTTACCTCTTTTAATAAAATTAAAAACCAGGTTTAACGTAAGTCCTTATTTGTTATCAATTTTGGCGGATTATTTTTAAATAGAAAAATGTTTATAAATCTTGCAAAATATAGTTCAAAAGTATTCAATATATTTTGTGGTGTACCCCAAGGATCAATATTAGGACCCCTGTTATTTATTCTTTATAAAAGATGATATATCTACTATAATGGGAGCATCAATTATATCTATATGCTGATGACTTGGTCTTTTATTTAGAAGGTGTGGATGTCGAAGAGATCGTTAAGACGTCTTCAAGAAGTTCTAAAGAGGATGGATGATTGGTTTAAAACTCAGGAACTTGATATTAATTATAGCAAAACAAATTTTATGATTTTCATAAGGCTAATGATAGAAGCATGAATGATATTCATTTGACGTTAAATTGTAATGGTAAGTTAATTTCTAGAGTGTATGAATTTAAATATCTTGGAGTTTTCTTAGATTGTAATTTAAATTTTAAGAAACATTATGAATATGTGTGTAATAAAGTATCATCAGCAATTGGAATATAAGTAGAATGAAGAGGTTTGTAACGAGAGAATGTTGAGGTTACTTGTAGATTCTTATATTCACTCTGTTATTGATTATTGCTTAGTGGTTTGGGCAGTAAGACCTTCTACTGAGTATGTTGTACTCCAGAAGAGAATGACCATCTGTTGATTCATTTCCCTTGAACCAAGATTTGCAGTCTGATTGTTTCACGATTGAGGAGAGGATGAAGTATAGCGTGCTGGTAAATACATACAAAGTATTGAAAGGTATGTTTTAGGTATTCTACCCAATATTTTAAAATTGTTGATCGTGATAGAAATTCTACTTTAATAAACTCATTGGAAGTTCCTAGATTAAATTACTGAAGCATTTAGAATGTCATTTATGTACAGAGGCGTATCCTATGGAATTCAATTTCTTATGATATTAGAAGCCAGTTTACTGATCTAGGAATTGTACAATTTAAAAGTAAAATTGAAGCAATGATAATGAATCAAAGAGCAAAAAATTGATTTTTACTATTTATTTGTAAATATTGTCTGTGTGTTTGTGTAATGTTTAATTACCTTCATAAGCTCTTAAATTGATTTTGCTTTTCTCTTTGTTTGTTCATTATTGCTTTGATTATGATATAAAACAATGTATTTTCAACTATATTTTTCTGCCTAGATTGTCTGGTTGCGCCCACTGATGGAGATTGCAACTTGATTTAGGTGTCCTGTATCATTGCTGTGATCAGTTTGACATGAAATTTTTTAAATAATTATATATCTGATATAATTATATATATATGAGTCAAGATTTGAACACAAAAATTAAGATTGAACTTAAGAATAAAGATTTCGCGTTCGGTGGTTTCTCCCGCGAAAGTTTGATTATACTCCCTGATTTTTGGCAAACCTCATATTCGTTTGAGTGGGATCGTCTAATAAATCAGTTTTTTTCTTTTCGTTTTTCTTTTTTAATGTTTTTTTTTCCTTTTTTTCCTTTTCTTTCTTTCTTTTTTTTTTCTTTCTTTTCTTTTCTTTTCTTTTCTTTTCTTTTCATTCTCCACCCTTTTTTATATTTGATTCATTCATTGAATGCATAATATCATTCAATTTGTTACCAAAATTCTTGTGTTAAATGCATTGTTGTTGTAATGCTACTATTTCAAATATTTACGAAAATGTAATTTATTGTTGTTTCTGCATCTATGTAATTAGATTTATTTAGTTGTCCTCCTTTGTAAATCAGTTTTATAACTGAATAGGATAGACGTTAAATAAATAAATAAATAAAAAATAAAATAAAAATACAGCCAAAACCTTACATACTCAAAAGAAATGAGATCTAAAAAAAGGGCCAAGCTCATCTCCCCTTCCACATTTGCGCATTCTTTATTCATAAACGTTCAGTGTCCTGTTACAACATCCTAGAAAAGCTTGGCAAAATAGAATTTGCATGACCATTACGTTTAAATTATTTAGAAAAAAGAATTTGGATGAACTATTATGTTTAAACTAGGAAGCTTCGCAAACGCTTTTTCAGGCGCGTTGTTGGATGAGCGTAATGATGGTGCATTGAGCTGCCATGTGTTCATGAGAAATAATTATTCGAATGCGCTCAAAATTTCACTCGAATATATTAATTGATAAAATTAAGATTATGTGAAAAAATCATTACAATCGGATAAAGCATGTCGGTGTAATTAGTCAAAAATATGTTTAAAAAAATTTAAAAATCGTAAAATTGCGATTTTCATTGTAAATAATTTATCGATTGCGCTCAAATTTCACACGAATATATTAATTCATAAAATTTGGATTCTGTGTAAAATCATTACAATCGGATAAAGCATGTAGGTGTTATAAGTCAAAGAATTGTTTAAAAAAAATAAAAAAAACACGTAAAATTTCGATTTTCATCAGAAATAATTTTTCGATTACACTCAAATTTCATACGAATATCTTAATTCATAAAATTATGGTTCTGTGAAAAAATCATTAAAATCGAATAAATGTCATAAGTCGAAGAAATTTTTAAAAAATCGAAAAAAAATCGTAAAAATTGTGATTTTCATGAGAAAAAATTTTTGATTACGCTCAAAAACGTGGCAGTTCAGAGATTTCGAAAGTCTCCAGCAAAATTATGTACCCTTCTACATTTTTTTACTCATAATACATAAATTTACTGTGCTTAGTGAAAACATCCATTTTATTCTAGACAAAATAAATTGCACGTACTTTTACATTTTAACAGTACCTAGTTGCAAATAAAATTTTGAAAAGATTCTTTTCTGCGAAAATGTAAGAAGTGTACATAAAGCTTGACCCCGTCTTTTAGGTCTCAATGCTTTTGATTGAGGTTTAGTTGTCCCTTAAAAAATTTTTGTACGTGTGGGATATCTTACTTTCAAGATAATAAAATATAATTCACTCTACCTTCAAGTAATGGATCGACCACAGATAAAATACATAGGCCTATAATTTAAATTTAGTATATTATAAAACTGTAGTAAACTTAAAGTAAAGTACCGGTTATGTTTATTAGCCTGTGGATTGGTATTGACCTATTTCATGCTTAGAAATAGATTGAGTTATTATTTCAATCAATCAATATAGGGTTATGTATAATATCATCGATGATAAATATCGTTGGGTGACTAGTGTCACCCAACGATAATATGTTGGATAATGACCAATGATCATAATTCATAATATCATGTTTTCTTTTTTTGTGCTTGAAGAGGGACTTCAAAATCAGCACATAGTTTGTTTTAATAGTTCAAATGTAAATAATGATTGAAACGTGAGATTAGAATAAAGTACTGTAATGTGTACAGTGTATGTGCAGTAATGTTGTTTTGGAATTAATTTTTATCAATATATTATTAAAATCATCATCTTATTGGTGGTGCATAAACTTTGCATCCCCTTGAAAGAACCCGTGCCTTGTACAATGCTAGTACCATTGACTAGTACAGCGTCTCGTATTAATAATCAGATTTTTATAAGAATATGGTTACTTTTCACCCTGCAAAGTCTCATCAGCAACCGGAATTGCTTAGCTGTAGGATGTGTTTGCAGCAAATCAGGGGTCGGTAAAAGCGGTTCATCATGCGGCATGCGCTGGAACTACCACACGAGTTTTTGGCAAGGTCCTCTAGATCTCCGCCACCTGGCGGAGGCTCGTCTAACTCGCTCGTGTGGCCACGAAGTTAGGTCGTCGCAACCCGTTCCACAATGTATAGCAGCCATTTCGGTGATTTGCACGAGAAATAGAGGGAATTTTAAAAATCAAAGTGAACATCTACTTAGCGCGCCCTAATACTTGACCACAAAATGACGATGTAGAGGCCCGAAAAGAATCGCGTGCATTTCGAGATAATAAAATTGACAACCCAATAATAATGAATAATAATTTTTTGTAATGTATTTATAAAATGAAATAATTTTAAATACCCTATGTTATATTATTATAGTGTAATGCAGTGGTTTAATTTGTAAGGGAAAAGGTGGGTACACGCTAAAAAGCCGGGAGAATTATTTTAAGGGGACCAGTATGGGGGTTTGGGGGGCTTGCCCCCAACTACAGCGCCGCAGGCGAAAATTTGAAAATCAGGTTTTTAGAGTGTTTGGGCGTTCTAGAAAAAATAAGTGGTCTGAGCATCCAAATAATGGCTTTTGTACAGTATAACTATAAAATATATAAAAAAAAGAATTG
>JAMZAV010011789.1:0-18654 GCA_024449915.1 Sweltsa coloradensis
CGCTGACGTAGGGTTCTCTCCATGTCGCCATAAATGGGGGGTGGATCGGCATCGTCTAACTCTCTAACTAGTGGCCACACGAGCGAGTAGACGAGCCTCCGCCAGTGGCGGAGATGTAGTAGACCTTGGACGGGAGGACTTCTATGCCAACTGTGGCAAACAAATAAATGCTGATGGTTCATGGTATTGTTGGTTAAAACTGTCCACGGAAAACAATATTATACTCAGGGATTCAATAAATATTGTATTAAAATATGATGCAATGAATTATACCACGACACAATTTATAAGTGCTATTAATTTGTCCAGAAACAATTTTTCGTTGTAATGTTGATCATAACATCATTAGCGCATATTAGCGCTGCCAAAGTCATGGTGGCCAAAGTCTAAAATGTGTTTGAATTGTAAAAATGTAATCGTTCTAGGAAAACGCTTAAGTCCCGCCGCGTTGTTGGATGAGCGTAATTGGTGCATTGAGCTGTCATGTACTATGCGGATTTTCTGTTGTTCTGTGAAAAAATCAAGATTTTTTCGAAATTAAATTAAAATTATTAAATAAAAAATTAACTTCAATTTTTTTTTTTATTAATCGTAATTTTAAAGAAGGAAAAATCGTAATCCTGAAATTTTCATGAGAAATAATTATTCGATTGCGGACAAATTTTACACGAATATATTAATTAATAAAATTAAGGTTCTGTGAAAAAATCATTACAATAGGATAAAGCATCCGACAGGCTGGCTGCCTGTCAGTCTGTCTGTCTGTCTGTATGTATGTCTGTCTGACAGGCTGGCTGCCTGTCTGTCTGTCTGTCTGTCTGTCTGTCTATCTGTCTGTCAGTCTGTCTGTCTGTCTGTCTGTCTGTCTGTCTGACAGGCTGGCTGTCTGTCTGTCTGTCTGACAGGCTGTCTGCCTGTAAGTCTGTATGTCTGTCTGTCTGTCTGTCTGACAGGCTGGCTGGCTGGTTGTATGTCTATATGTATGTCTGTCCATCTGTTTGTCTGTCTGTCTGCCTGTCTGTCTGTCTGTCTGTCTGCCTGTCTGTCTGTCTATCTGCCTAACTGTCAGTCTGTCTGTCTGCCTGACTGCCTGTCTGTCTATCTGTCTTGCTGCCTGTCTGTCTGACAGGCTGGCTGCCTGTCTACCTGTCTGTCGGTCTGTCTGTGTGGCTGGCTGTCTGTCTGCCTGTCAGTCTGTCTGCCTGTCTATCTGTCTGCGTGTCAGATAGTTCAGTTTTATATAAAACTATGGGACATATATTTTATGTTCTCTTGTTAATTTTATGTTCGTAATGATCCATTATAATGATTACTAGGGAAACGCCAAAGTCGTTGTTAGACGAGTGAGTGAGCCATGTGTTGAGTCACCACATTACAACACACACATTACACACACATTACTTTTCTTTCCCCTACCTTAGACCTCCCTAGCCTATCATTGGCTAAAGTGGCGCATTATGGCCAGACAGTTGACGTGCCCTTAAACTTAAAAACTTAAAAACCCTATTATTTATATCACAATACAATTACCTAACTTAAATCCAATTAATGTTCAAAGGTACTCAACACTCACTCGTCTAACGACTTTGGCGTTTCCCTAGTTCCTATACATTGGCAACGTATTTTTCAGTTTTTTATTTCTTGCAGGTTTAAATCGCAACGGATTGTGCTCATTTTGTTAGCAGTTCTCAGTTACCTGGTCACAGATGTCTGTTTAAAATTTCAGCTCAGTCTATTTGGCCGTTCGGCCGTATGGGACCGGACAGACAGACAGACATTTAACATTTAACATTTAACAAACAGAATTAATCACGACCAATGCCCGATCGAGTAGCGTTGTAGACTACGTTCGCTGCGCTCACTCGTCTAATTATAAACAGCAATCATTTCAATTAACTGTGAAAGTCTATTTTTGACCGGGCAACAATGAGAATTCAAGAGCATTCACAATTTTACGATTTTCGGACCCTCATAAAATAATTGTGTGTGTCTTATTAATAGAGGGTTGTCTGTGGATGGAAAAACATCCATTAGTTTCTCTCTAAGAGACAGAAAGAGCGTTTAGTAAAATCTTGTGCATGTCAGATCAGTTTGATATCTATCTAACTATGGGACATATTTATGTAGTTTTTTTTATTCATTAATGATCGACGATAAGAAATTAATGGCAAACTTTTCAATTAACTGCAAATTTCTAAAGTCTATTTTTGATCGCACAATTTTGAGGTTTACAGCCTTTAAAATTTTACGACCTCCGGATCATCTCAAAAAGTTAATTTTTCTGTAAAATTTAATAGAGGGTGTCAGTAGATAATAAACTGGTGTATTAGAGATTGTCCATTTTAGTTTCAAAGTATGGGACATATTTATGTTCCGTTGTTATTTTAATGTTCGTTTAGATGGCATGGAAACAACAATCAAATATTACTGGAAATTTAGTACTATTGTAAATTGTAATTGTTTTGTACAACAATTGTTGAGACATTGTCATTCTCATTATATAATACGGTAACATCTCACCACAGCAACAACATAACAGCTTTCCAAATAATTGATAAGAATTAATCCTCAAGACCAACAGAAGAATTAACATTTAATACTGGATTTTAAACTGGGAATCGGTAAGTTTTCTTGCTTTAACACTGTTTGATATTATTATTAATTAACTACAATTCAGAAATTAAAACAGTACGCCCCCACCAAGAATCGAGCCACGGATCTCCCGCATTCCAGACAGGCGCCTTAAGGCTATTGTACCACCTCTGGCCGATAATTTGAAAGTCTAAGAATCATGTCTGAAAAGTTTGCTGAATAAAAGAAGGCCTTTAAAATAACAGAAAAAAAATTGTGAATTTTCTTGGGTGGGACATAACCTCACTTTTGGAAATTATATGAAGATTTTTGCACAAAAGTGTAATATACAAGACTAGTTCAAAATTAAATTTTGAGAATTGGTTTTCTGGACATAGTTTCTAAACACCTTTAGCTATAACTTGACTATAGCTAAAATAGTTTTCTGAAAATAACAGTTGGTGTACGAATTACTTATGTACGAATCGTACAAGTACGATAATCATGAGAAATATTTCTTCGACTGTACCCAAAAACGTGGCAGGTCTGAGTTCAGAGATTTCGAAGGTCTCCAGAAAATTTCATCGCAATTGGAGTATCGGTTTAGCCGGAATCGTGTTAACAAACACACAAAAATACGAACAGAAAAAAACAAGAAAAACGAAAAAAAAATTCGTAAAATTGTAATTTTATGAGAAATAATTTTTCGATTGCGCTCCAAAAAGGTGGCAGTTCAAAGTTCCAAGGTTTCAAAGGTCTCCAGAAAATTTCATCGCAATTGGAGTATCGGTTTAGCCGGAATCGTGTTAACAAACACACAAAAAAACAAACAGAATAAACAAGAAAAACGAAACAAATTCGTAAAATTGCGATTTTCATGAGAAATAATTTTTCAATTGCGCTCAAAAAGGTGGCAGTTCTAAGTTCCGAGATTTCAAAGGTCTCCAGAAAATTTCATCGCAATTGGAGTATCGGTTTAGCCGGAATCGTGTTAACAAACACACAAAAATACAAACAAAAAACAAAAAAGAAAAAAATCGTAAAATTGCGATTTTCAAGAGAAATCATTTTTTATTGATTTTTCGAACCGTGCAGTTCTAAGTTCAGAGATTTCGAAGGGCTCCAGAAAATTTCATCGCAATTGGAGATCGGTTTAGCCGGAATCGTGTTAACAAACAGACAAAAAAAGAAAAAAGCAAAAATCAAAAGAAACATTCCGGATTTTTTTCTCCAGTGTAGTAGAATCCAAATATTGTAAGTTAAACTGGAAATTGGTAGGTTTTCTGGCTTTCAATAATATTCTTCATATTTTCTTTTTTTTCTTTTTAAAATTTTCATTTCAAAAGTTAAAGTTTCATTTACATCAGCAGTACTTGTCTCCCCATACATAAGGCAAACAAATCTTTGTAATTAGTCGCACGTTTTTTCTTAAACAGTAACGGAGGTGCCAAGAGATAAGAAAGTGTTCTCAAATTCGGGGTGCTTCTCTAATAGTTTCAAAGGTAAAAGTTTTCCTCCGCTTTCCGTCCAATTATTTGTTTGCTGGAGACCAGTGTAGGCCTACTGCTGATGTAAATGAAACTCGCTTACATCTTTTTCGCAAACGATTTCAAACATTACTGTCTAAACCACTGACAAACTACAGCGGCACTGATCTCAGTTTACTACCACTATGCAGATCATCTTTACGGTTGCATATCCTGCGTGCAAATTATCAAGCAATGATATGGCGTAAAGCAACAGACGCAGTGCCCGACATACCTGAACCCCTAAGCTATGGCTGGTCGGTAACCACGGATGGACTTCTCTACACGTGGACCGAAGGCAACGTGCTCCCAAATGAGTTAGTTAATATTTTGGAAACACAAGACAATGCATCCGATGTGGAAGTTGATCCCGATGACATCGAGATTGAAAGAGGCAGAGACGTTGTTGAGAGTGAAGATGAAGACGAAGATGGACCAGACTACTGATAACACGATCATCAAACACATCCCCATAGAACTCAATATATCTACATTAATATTACATGAAGGTAATATTAACATAATAATAACCTTCTAGAGGAAGCTAAGAAAAACATCCCAAGAGGCGCGGTGAAAGACTTCAAGGTCTTTTGGAATGATGACCTGGAGGCACTCCGACAAACAAGAAACGCATGCCCCTGACACGGCGAGTATCTCCTGCAACTCTGCCAAAAACCTTGCCAAGGAGGGCCTCAAGACATCCTATGGAAGACTTCAAGAGGCCAAGATGTATCACAAACCATGGGGGGACAAGGTCCCCAAAGGGCCAGACAAATCCTGGATAAGAAAGGTGGCAACAGCGCAGTTCCGGCTGGCCACAGGACATGACGTCCTGCAGCACCACCTGAGTCGATTTCAAATCACAAAGGAACCAGCAACTTGCAAACTATGTACATCGGGTTTTCAGGACAGAGCGCACCTCTTCAGCTGCGCCGCACTTAAATCTGACATTGACGCCCTGCCAAATAACCTGAGCGGGCCAGAGAAGGAAGCACATATTTACTGGATAGCCAGGAAGAAAAATGATTGAAAAATCAAGCTTTTGGCATAGAAAAAAATATATATATTTTCAAATAAGTATAGTTGACTCTTATTGAACTTATGAAACCCAACTTCAGGGTGAGGGTAAACAATAAACATAACAACATCTTAGAATTAGTATTATTATTTTTATTATAGATCTTAAGAACTATTCACTCAAGACAAAAAAAATGTAACAAAAAACAACAACAAACAAAATGCACACAAAATACAAAATGTAACATTTTGACAATCAATGCCAGTCGTCAGTCGTGGTTCCTGCAAACACCTAGGATCGTCAGTCGTGGTTCCTGCATATGCCCTACCTATAGAAATTGATTGGTACACCACAATAAGCTTCAGAGTTTAAAATTACAACTAAAATAAATAAATGAGCAATGTTTGTGATTTGTTGTGTACCTACTTAAGACACATATTGGCAATGTTGAAGATGTCCACGGAACAGAGACGATCAATGAGGGATGAATAGACTTAGTTCAAGCTAACATGACATGTTAACTCAATAAGCGTCAAAGTATAAGATTGTTACTAAAATAGGTCTGAGCTACCTCAACGTTTGTGACAAGTGCATGTACGAAGACTAGTGATGACATCGAGTCCAAAAAGTCCGAACCGGTTCTTTAAAAAAATATATATATAACATTTTTGTGGAACCGGTGTGAAAAGTCAGAACTGGTTTCCGGGTACCCGATGTCATCACTAACAAAGACACACTGACAATATTGACGACGCCCGCGGAGTAGAGAGGTTCGATGAGTGATGAACACAAAGTAAGAGCACGGGCCACTTGTTTCACCAGTAGAAGGACTTCTGGAACCAGCCTATGATTCCCGTTGCCTTGTCCCGGATGTTCTCCGCTACGACCTTGGCCAGGGCGCTCTTCCTCACCGGGGAGTCTATCTCCGGGAAGTACGGAGGAAGTTGTTCGTCCGGGTCCATTTCCCCGTCCTGGAACAGAACACTTCAATCAGGGACCCGTGAAACAGTAGTTTTGATTTACAGTCCAGGGTTGCCGTTTTACGCATTTTATCTGTTTTAACGGATTTTGAGGGTGCAAAACGGTTCAACGAATTTTTATTCTAATTTATTTACGGATTTAAAAAAAAAATGTTTTACGCCGTTTTCAACTAGGACTGGTCAAAAAATCTATATTTCAATGCAATATCGATAAGTGGGAATATTTTCGATGTATAAATATCAAAATTTACACCAAAAATGTAAAATTTGAAATTTCGTAATTTTGGTGGAGGTGCCGGGTCATAAAATGATAAAACGCGGATGTGAGATCGTAAAAATCGTTAAAAATGCATTTATGGTGATACCATATCAACCCTATTTGGCCTAAAATCATTAAAAATAGGCCTACTCTTTGAAAAAAATGATATTTTTAATTTTTTTTACAACAATTACATTATTTATTATATATCGATATCATAACGAAATTGGTACATTTAGGCATTAAAAGGATTTTTAAGGATTTGGGTGTAAGGATTTCTAAGAATTTTTGATGTGCTCAAACATGATTTTTATTTTTTCTTGGTGGCAACCCTGATTTATACTGTAGATGCACACAAGTCAATAATCATTGATCTACAACTAAACAAGGATTTAATACTGGTTGTGAAGACATGAATGTGTCAATGTGGGCATAGGAGAAGAAGATAACTTGTAACAGGATTGGAGAAGGAAGAAGAAGATGGGTGAACCAAGGCAGAGATCTAAGTATACCACAGCAGGAGACAGGCAAGAAGAGACAGCTGGGACACAGCCGTAACCAGGGGTTGGGAACCCGGGTAAAACCTTAGATATTAAACACCTATTGTAAGCTAGATTAGCACAGGCGCAAGCGTAACAAATTGAAGAGTCAATCGGCCCAATTCAAGATGGCAATTTGATGTTTTAATTTATGCTTTTTTAATGCAAAAAAGTATTTTACTGGATTGTTTGATATGGTTTTAGCTTGTGCAACATGGTATTGAACGAACAGAAACAATTTACGAAGTTATTGCATAAGGGAATGTAGTAATCATTCGGTGTTAATGGTTAGAATGCTCACCTGTCAACCTGGCGGCAATCTTGAGAACTATTTGGGCTACAAACCGCTCCCATTTACTTAACATGAAAACTGGAATTTCAAGATGGCTTCTAATTGTCACGGATGTGGACCACTGACTGCTAACCTAGCCTACAATAGGTGTTCAATATCTAAGGGTAAAACATCTGGAGTAGACAGGGTGCGAATTGACGGCCTGGCATAGGGGGGGGGGAGGGGTGGCCAAGTATAGTACCAGCGTGGGTTGTAAGGGGGCCCCAGCCGCCGGAGGCAAAATTTCGTTTGGGGGTATCATTGCCCTCGAAATGGCATTAGAAGCAATCGAGGTATTATTTTTGAAAGGACTATGTGTAAATTGACGCATTTTCTATTAGTATTAACATTACAAGATAAAGTCATTTGATATGAGATGAGATGGGTATCCAGAGGTGGGGATTAACCGTCCCCGGCGGGGATACTTTTCAGTAAAACAGAGCTAGGGATGGAATTATTAGAGGGGGGAAATCCACCCCATCCCCCCAATCAATTCGCCCCCTGGGAGTAGAATAGAATATAATTATAAGTTTGCAATCACAACAATCATCGCCAGTCACCACTGAAAGATGTTATAAAAAAATGCCTAAAAATCATTATAATATACTCCAATCAAACTCTAAGAATCGAAAACAATTCTGGGACTGTGCGCCCCGGACCCCCCATTGTACAAGATCATGTACTTTACTCTCTAATATACCTGGATAATAATGTATTTGATACTGTATTTAACTTGGATATTGCATTTTGTTCCATATTGTATTAGAGAGTGGCAGGTACTCGCGTACTATGGGGCAGATGCCCTTAAATAAATAAATAAATCCGTATTTAGAGTCTACCCACTCAGTCACACAACTGATTTTCTGTCATTCTCGCATCTATTTTTAATCTTACATGTCACATGTTTTACAAATAAATGCAAATATTCATGAATATAAATAATTTTTATACCCTAGTAACAGCCCTGGATGTGGGAGATATGGGAGGATAGAAAGAAGTGGTATAATGGTTGCAAAACCCAAGCTGACCCTGCCAGGAGCAGGAAACAGTGTGTGCGTGTGTGTGTTTGTGTGTATTTATTATTTACAGTAAGATCTCTCTTATCCGAGTTGGATGAGACCGGGGGCACCTCGGATTTGCGAAAAACTCGGATGGCGCGGATCAATTGTTTATTTGCTCTCGTAGCATAGCCTGATGTGGTAAAATGATATATGACACATGTAATGGATAAAGGAACATAAAATACACACGATACACTTCATACAGGGTATACTAAATGATTTAATAGCTTGTAATTCAAGCTCACGAACACACGTACACAATTAGGCCTACATGTCGTAATAAAAACGTATGTCTAGGCCTAGGCCTAGGCCTAAACTCGACGCAGTAGGCCTAGGCCTACAATGCAAACATAGGCCTAGGCCTAGCTCTCAATCTCATGTGGGAAAACCTCTCACTACTATGCCCGCGCTGAAGCTCACGACGCAAGATAAGTCTGGGAAAGAAATAAGATAAGCCCAGGAATAACAATTCAATGCGTCGTGATTACGAATTTCGTGAATCGGTTGAAACATGATTGCATCTAGTTCCACAACGACCATCTTTGAACAGCTGTGTGTGAGATGGCTGGATCGTATGCGCACGCGCAGGCGCGCGACGCACACTGACCTCTATATGCTCAGTGGGTGGCACTGACGCTTACCGGCGATGCGCCCGACGCACACTGACCACTGAACTCTATACGCTCAGTACACTGATGCACACTGCTCGAAAGTCGAGATATATCGCCGATCTATCTTCTTTGCACTCACTCGTAAGGCATGCCTACAAATGTATGCGAGTACATTTAAAAAAGTGCGGCGCGGCGTCTGTAATTATTTTTATGTTTTATTTACGTATTTAAAACTTTAATTTTTTTTTTTTTTTTTTTTTGGCGGCTCGGTTAACACGGAACATCGGATAAGAGGAGATCGGATAAGAGAGATCTTACTGTATTTATAATTGAACTGATAGGGGAAGAAAACAGCTTCCAAAAGGTTGTATTATCTAAAAAACGAGAAACAAAAAGAACATAAATGTGACGGAAATATATGACGCTAAGATATACCGTAATGAAGCAAAAGAATATAGTAAATTTATAGGAAGAGCCTGATGGGCTTCTTCCTTTCCGTCAAGTTACTAGAAACCAAGGAGAAAATATACAATAAACAATATATGGGTTTGAGGGTACAAACAAACCCTATCGGTCACTAAAGAAACAGAAGGTCTTTACTGGGTCAGTGCCTTGACAGAAGAGGAGCTCCCCATCAAGGACGGAGCAGAGCGCCTCTATCACACCACTTTGCCTCAAAGCTGTCTATCGTCCCTCGCCCAAGGTGCCAAGCATACTCCTTGAGGAGTCGGGACTTCAGACGGGCTTTGAGAACCACTTTGTAGGGGTGTGTGTGTGTCCAATAGATGATGATCATCACCGACTGAAATAATGTAGCACACTCAATTTAGTTAGGCATTCACCAGCAGGGTGTTTCTGATTTAAATCAAATGATTTATTTAGTAAAAATCATTGATTTAAATCAAATGCACATTTTCTTTATTTTGAGCAACAAACACTAACTGATTTAGGCAAAGTTTTCATTTACAAAAAATGTATTACATATTTTTTTCTGAAACTCTTGTGAAAGTATTTGATCCGCTCACCAACTTGAAAAATTTTGAAACACTGATATGTTGATTTAAATCGATAAAAATCTGATATAAATGGAAAAAAATCGAAAAAATCTGATTTAAATCAAACAAATAATGATTTTTGATTTTTTTATATAAAAATCAAAAAAATCACACACCCGGTCACCAGTTATATTTATATTTACCAGCAAGATGGAGAAGTCTGCTGTGGCGGGTAGTACGGTAGTGATGTCTAGGAGGAGTCTGGCGGCCACCGTCATCTTGAGCAGACTCGGAGAGAATCCCGAGCGTACGGTTAGAACGAGGTGCTTCCAAGCGAGATCCATGTTGCAAGACAACACGCTCGGTACCTGGGCCACCACTCGCGCTACGCTGTCACAGTTTACCTGCAGGCACAGAACCATTACAATTACACAGGGTGTCTACAAGACTGGGTTGTACGGTAGGGTACTGATGTCTAGGAGAAGTCTGGCAGCCACCGTCATCTTGAGCAGACTCGGAGAGAATCCCGATCGCACGGTTAGAACGAGGTGCTTCCGAGCGAGGTCCATGTTGCAAGACAACACGCTCGGTACCTGGGCCACCACTCGCGCTACGCTGTCACAGTTTACCTGCAGGCACAGAACCATTACAATTACACAGGGTGTCTACAAGACTGGGTTGTACGGTAGGGTACTGATGTCTAGGAGGAGTCTGGCGGCCACCGTCATCTTGAGCAGACTCGGAGAGAATCCCGAGCGCACGGTTAGAACGAGGTGCTTCCGAGCGAGATCCATGTTGCAAGACAACACGCTCGGTACCTGGGCCACCACTCGCGCTACGCTGTCACAGTTTACCTGCAGGCACAGAACCATTACAATTACACAGGGTGTCTACAAGACTGGGTTGTACGGTACTGATGTCTAGGAGGAGTCTGGCGGCCACCGTCATCTTGAGCAGACTCGGAGAGAATCCCGATCGCACGGTTAGAACGAGGTGCTTCCGAGCGAGATCCATGTTGCAAGACAACACGCTCGGTACCTGGGCCACCACTCGCGCTACGCTGTCACAGTTTACCTGCAGGCATAGAACCATTACAATTACACAGGGTGTCTACAAGACTGGGTTGTACGGTAGGGTACTGATGTCTAGGAGGAGTCTGGCGGCCACCGTCATCTTGAGCAGACTCGGAGAGAATCCCGAGCGCACGGTTAGAACGAGGTGCTTCCGAGGGAGGGCCATGTTACACGACAACACGCTCGGTACCTGGGCCACCACTCGCGCTACGCTGTCACAGTTTATCTGCAGGCATAGAACCATTACAATTACACAGGGTGTCTACAAGACTGGAAAACCTGGAATTGTCAGGGAATTGAATCAATCTGGAAAAGTCAGGGATTTTTTTTCTGGAATTATACAAGAAATGTAAAAAAAAAAAAATTAGTAATTTCAATAGCCTACCTTTTTTTGTTGGTGAAAATAGAAATTCTCAACTTTAAAAAACAATTCTTAAATTATTTCGCCTTGTCTGTTTAAAGTTACCGCCAAAATTGACATTGAATTTATTAACAATTTTTGCTCCGTTATAATGCGTGGAAAAGCCAAATTTGCACCCTGGAAAAATATAATTTTCCGTCTGGAAAACCTGGAAAATTCTGGGAATTTTGTAATGGAAAATTGACAAAATTTGTTTTCCTCAAAGGGACCAAAGACCAGATTTGTTCACACCTCAAGTGACAAGATCATCTTTCTCCGGTTCAGCGGAAAATAGTCTCGGAGATCCCCAGTGATTTACATGTCCATTATAATGAATCGCAAACCCGTCGCCAAACCACTTAGTTTGGTTTATATTGTTGTGCTTCATTGGTTTGTCAAAGAGGCGCACAAAGAAACTACAGCCAGACAACACTGACAACGGTCATCAAAGACTGAATTTCAATTTCAATCAATTAAGATTTTTTGTGCAAAAGATGTGGAACAGCGAGGAGGAGACTGGAATGTGGTGGAAGGAGAGGAGTGGTGGCAGGACAGAAGAAGATGGAGAGGCCAGTCTTCAATGCCGACCCAACGCAGAGTTGGACGTGGCAACAGATAACGGGTGATACTCAGAAAGGAGATACCAACCCTCGTACATGGCATGTTTCTCCAATTTTGGCCCCGTTTGGTCACAAGCAATTTTTAAATATCGACCAAAAATGTTAATTTAAATTTGTATTGACTTTGAGTTGAGGGCTTCCTCAATACAATCATGACTTACATCGAAAAAAGGGCTATGCACGAGAAATAGGCATTTAGCTATCTGTCTGTAGGTCAGTGTTTCTAAACCTTTTGTTGCACACGGACCACCTTCACAATCTCATAAATCGGATGGACCACCGCATTCAAAATTAGGCCCTATAGTTATGGGGGAGGGGGGGGTCATATAATGGAGAGAACAATAATTTTCTTGTTAAAGTGGGGTAGGGGATCGAGAGACTATCATGAATTTTCATAGTTATAAATTATTTTTTTTTGGAGCAGTTTTACCTCAAATTCTCTCGGCTTGCCCCCATATTGTAAACTATTTTTTGATAGGCCTATAGCCTACAGACGCTAACAAGAAAATATGAAACTTTAATCTGCAGCCTGACTTAATTAGGTGAGAAATTAATTATTATTGTGAGCAGACAGGTGCGGGTTTGTTTTTTATTGAAACTATTTATTTTGTGCATCTTTTATGCATCTTTTACAAACTAATGCCTCATGATTTTTTCAGGTTTCGTAGTAAGAATAATTACAAAAAAGTTTGCACCTGCAAACGTCATACTTTGAGGATTTGGTGCCTGCTGTTCCCACGGGAAATGAAAAGATATTTGACATATATTCAGCATTTGATTTACTTTTAGTTTAGCACTTTGTTTTGTTTTTTATCAGCAGATTATATAATTACTTTCTATGTGCCCTTTCACCTCTCTTTGGTGACGATTCTTTTCTCTTAACATATGGGAATACAAACGCATTATTTTCTTTGTTAAAACTGTAATGAATTGATTATTAATGTTTTCACTATTTGAAACAAAATAATACTATTTTATTAAATAAATAAAACCACGATATAGTAAATACTGGTACGAGGTATACGTGGTGTGGTTTGGCACAGGGAGGGTTTTCATTTTTCATATTCTGTGCCATACTATGTGTGTATCAAACCTATTACAAAGCAGAACTTATGAGCTATGCTATGTTGACAACGTTCAATGTTACGTTCTGTTTGTAATTTGCAAGTTACGCACAAAGAGAAAATGAAAATAACAGGATGTTAAAAATGTATGAAATTAATAATATAAATTTATAATGTACAACATACATAAAAATGTAATCTGTCCTCTACCACTGCGGACCACCTGTAAAAGCTCCGCGGACCACTGGTTGAGAACCACTGCTGTAGGTGAAAACAGAACATGAAAATGTTGATTTTTGTCCATGTGATTTGAAAAGTACGAAAGTGCTGCACTATAGAAGGTCCGCACGCAAGCCTCTTAAGGACTAACCAAAATTAAATGTAGTTGCTAAGGAAAAGTAGAGCAATATCGTCAAAAGGCAAAAAGAAAAAAGACCATCCAAAAATATAACTTAATGTTTTTGATTCACCAGTTACAATAAAAAAATTGACACAACAAAACCTTGAGGCCCCCAATCATAATAAATCTGGAACACAATTTAATACAATTTTCACTTGAGAATGAAGTTAAGTTGTGATATGGTTTCTGAATTTTGTTTTCATCACTAGCAAACTTACAAATAGCCCTGGCTGGACACTTGAGTCCAAATTACTAGCAAACTTACGAATAGCGATGGACACTCGAGTCTAATGGTTACACCGAAACAACGAAAACCAATACCTAATTCTGTGTGTTGTGAGTTTTGTTTGCATGTAGTTAGCTGATTTTTAGTGGCCACCATCCGCCTGATGAGTCCCAGAAGGACGAAACGCGTTGTGGATTAAGGTAACAAACAACTTTAAATTAGCTGCAGTTGTCATCAGCAGGTGAAAAGTTTTGTTGCCCCCAGCCCTTCAGGCTGGTTTTATGTTCTTTATGTTCTCTATGCTTTCCCAGCCTGTCAACCCTTCTCCAATCATACTAAACTAGCCGATTGGCCTTTTCCTATTGCAACAATACGTAATTCTGCCCATCATGCCAAAGACAACATACCAACGATTATAAGTAGACTCTATTAGTTTTAAACTTTCAGAGAAGATTGTTCGCGCAACATACCGCAGAGAGTCCCGGAAGAAGGAAGCGAACGGTCGTGTCGCCCCAGATTTCCTTGTCCTGCTGCTCGTCGAGCTGTAGACTCTCTCGCTCGCGCATCTCGCTGTCGGGAGACTTGAGTTTCTCCAGGACGTCAGAGATTATCCAGGCAAGGTGGCGGTGCTTATTCAAGTCTTTGTACCTGGAGTAACATGGAGTCCAGGCAAACACATTTAGTATACATTGAAAATAAGTTTGATGAAATGACAAAACCTGTCTATATTTAGGGTAGGAACTGGTAGGGTACCGTATACATGTAGGCCTATAGGCCTATATTGTTTTTGCATCTGCATTGTAAGCATTTTGCAATGCAAAATGGCTGTAAACCCGCGTTTTGAGGGGGCGTGGGCGCCTGCAGCCACTACCAACCAAATTTGAATTTTGGCTTAAAATGAAGCTTTACTTCAAATTTCACAAAATTCATTAAAATTCATGGTTAAAAATATGAAAAAAATACTAAAATTCTTAGAAAAAATGCGAAACGCGAATTGTTGGCTTAAAATGACCTAATTTTCACAAATTTAATTCGGGCCTGAAAGGGTTAATTGAAGGACCAATGTCTACTACTTTACTATTAAAGCAACAGCTCTAGTAAAAAGTACTAGGTGACGTACATAAGACTGGCCAGCTTGTATCCCATGGCGTAAATGTCGCTGCTCCGCAACGTATCCAAGTTGTTTGGATTCTGAAGGAGGAGGTGGCCTATTTCCAGCGCCATCTTGATCACGTCGTCCTCCTGGTCTGCCATGAAGAACGCCAGGGACTCCATGAAGGCTGTGTCCTGGAGAACAATTAGAGAGGATTAAGTAATTTGCCACCAGAGCGCAGAACGATCAACGTTGGCCACAGTTGTCTACAATCTGAACCGAAAACCGTTATCAGGACAGTTTCAGATCACTTAAACTCTTAAAAATTGCAAAATGAAGGGTTTGATTTCCCTTTTACAAGTCCAGACTCCAGACCACTTCTTTTGTACTTCCATTTTGCCAGAGTTTCGGCAGACGGCACTAGGAAAGAGATAGTATTTTGCACCTGCCTGTCACCCTGTCACCTTTGTTCGGAGAGGACGTACCCCGTCCTCAATGTTGTTGGGAAGGCATGGAAGGAGTAGGCCTACAGAATGTGCATTTCATTGCATGCCTTACTATCATTCTGTTATTGGCAGGATAATTACAAATTAGGCTTAGTATGTCGATAAATAATATCATTAGACCTAAATAGCACTTCATTTCATACCTAAATGGTTTCAACGGTATAATCTTAATTTGACGGGAATGTTATTTTACATTAAATTTATGATTTTCCTTTTTCTAATTGAATATTATTATGTGTTTACTTGGTTTTTGGGCGCGGAAAGTAGTTTCTGGACTTATTTAATCACTTTTAGTTTGATTGAATAACACACGCAATCCCTACCCCTGAGCCCTACACAACACTCGTCCAACTTTTCAACACAGTTTTTTTCCAAAGAAAAAGAATAAAAAAACAACTTCAAAATAGAAACAAATGAAGAAGACCTCATTATTAACGATTTATTTATACTAATCACTCTGAAAATATACCAATTAAATAGAATAACACATATTTAACACAAACACTCGCTCATTTCACTGTCATTGATCCGCCATGTTTGGTATTTACGTCTTGATTTTACTTACTAGGCGTACCAACCATTTTCGCTAAAATACTCCACCTACAAAACCTTTAACGTCGCTATTTTAAATATAAAGGACTTTCACCACAAAAGGATTTTCGTTTAAAATAGCGACGTAAAAGGTTTTGAAGTTTTTTTTTATTATAACAGTAAAAACGAGATGATTCTATTTTGGATTTTTTTTGTGTTCTTGTAAGGTAACTTGCAGTGAGTACATCTCAGCACGGTAGGCCTAGGCCGCGTCGCTCCGCGCTACTTATAACTTACTTTTGTTTATAAAACAGAAGCTGAAAATTATTTTTAATTGGTTTCCGCGCATTTATTTTTAATATACTTTGAAATATCAGTGATTTGGCAAAGAAAATAAAGTAAAAAAACAAAAAATTGCAATTCCGTCAAACTAGTAGAGTTCCGGTTTCAACTTTTCAAAAAATATGTTTGTTTTATTGATATTTTCTGGCTTGAAGGGCAGTGTTGGGTCAGTTCTTTTTTAAAATGAACTTTTTAAAAGTTCAGTTCACAGCTCAAATAATGAACTTTTAAAAAGTTCAAGTTCTTTTATAACCTAAAATTTTGAAAAGTTCAAGTTCGTCTAAAATATGAACTAAGTTCTTTTAAAAGTTCTTTTGTAAAAAAAAATCACTATTTTATTAAAGGCGGGCGTAAAATGAAGAAAAACACGAGGAAAAACATAAGGGGTGTTCGAGTACCAAACTACTCGCGAGTTTGAGTCTTACGAAAGTGTTGAGCTGTCTATGATCGTGTTGATGATTTGTACTACATTCTCGTCGACCGCTTGTAAAATTATGGTAGATTATGGCAGAAAGAAGAACTTTCAAATGAACTTTCTAAAAATGAAAAGTTCCTTCTCAGAAAGAACTTTTAAAAGTTCAAGTTCATTCATTTAAAAAAGAGTAAGTTCACTGAAAAGTTCTCAAAAAAAGAACGCGTTCGCGAGAACGCGTTCTTTTTAAAAGTTCCTTCCCCAACACTGTTGAAAGGTAGGCCCTAGAATGTAAAATATAGTCCTGCAGTTTACTACATAGTAGTACATAGGCCTAGTCAACTGCAGGAGAAAGAAACAACAACATATAGACGGTACTGAACTGGTTTAGGTAAACCGGCTCAAAATAAACCGTTATTTTTAGAGAGGTCGAACCAAACTGAAGTAAGAATAATTTTGGTTCGATGCCCTGACCCTTCCTAGGCCTAGGCCCT
This sequence comes from Sweltsa coloradensis, assembly GCA_024449915.1. Lineage (NCBI taxonomy): Eukaryota > Metazoa > Arthropoda > Insecta > Plecoptera > Chloroperlidae > Sweltsa > Sweltsa coloradensis. The sequence goes on from JAMZAV010011789.1 coordinate 17,053, forward strand.
ACAGTTGACATTCGACGGGCAATGTAGGGCCTAGGCCTATCCGTGTATTTAGGTAGGTTGGCCCCAAGGTCCACAACATTTTGTGGTTATGTTTTCTAAGTGAAATGGCTAGGTCTACCTAGCCTAAGCTAGTTGCCTTCAAATATTACCTTCAGAGCACCTGCATGATTCCAAGGATTCAAAATAAGTTGTTTAGAATTCACAACCCATTGCATAGCTAGACGCCGATTATTATATTTCACTCTCTCACAGTCGCGTTCCTCCATCGCGCCAGAAAACTGAAAAACAGTAAATACTCCACTGTTCTGTTTGGTTGGTAGCGTGCGTTCCTGTCGCGACGCGATGTTGCCAACATTTGCAAACATCAACAATTCGCTAGCGGACATAACCTATAATGTGTCTTGTCAGGCAAGATGTCATTAAATTTGTCTGAGATATTACTTTCTGAATTAGCCGATGACTCTGTTGAGAAAATACTGTTAAACGAAGAATCATATGCAGAAGAAGAAATCAAGCAGTTGATGATCAATGAAGATATATTCCTGGCTAGACCAAAACGGGTCGCGGCAAACCCAGGATATTGTGAACGAGTTGTTCCGAATTACTCCGAGCGTGAATTTATCAAAGAGTTTCGCATCGGCAAGGATGTATTTCAAGATCTATGTCTTCAATTCGGCCAATCAGAAATATATCAAGGTCTTTTGAGGGGTAAGTAGGCCTACTATTCTTCCTGCGTAGGCTAGGCTAGGCCTAGGGCTAGGCTATAACAAGTTTGTTTAGCCACTTAATCTTGTGGCCACTTAATCTTGTGGCATTATTTTCCTTACAGGTTATGGCCTGACTCCAACTTCTCCAGAAAAACATCTCATGACATTTTTGTACTACATCGGCGACGAGACCGCTTCTTTCCGCGAGGTGGCTAATAGATTTGACCTGTGTCTTCAAACGATGCACGCCATTGTCACAAGAGTCTGTATATTCCTCAGTTCTCTCTCGTCACAAGTGATCACATGGCCAGACGGTGACAGGAAGTCCGAAATTACGGCCCATTACCGACAGAACAAGAATATGCCGGAGGTAGTAGGTAAGTATGTAGGCCAACACAATAGGGTCTACCAAAACATTGACTCATCATCATCATCATTATCCATCGCCGTTTCCTACTTCTGGCTTGGCAGTTTCGGTTTCGCAAACAAATTCTTCCACTTCTTTCTATCCTCCCACAATCGTGTCTCTGCTATCTGGTTGGCGGTGAGTTTGTGCGAGGGTTTTAAATGCATTTTTTGATCTTAAAATAAATAACATAGTTTGATTTCTATGTGGTTTGTGGATCAAATGTTTGGAACATAAGTTGAAGAATTGTATGTGGAGGTATGTCAATCATTATCTAAAGTTTCTTTAATAAATAAGTTGAAAATGAGTGAATTAAAAAAGTATTATGAGGGGTTTTAGATCAATTTGGAAATAGAAAACAAAACAATTGAGACAAGGTGTCAAGAATTTTGAAGATTTGAGGTTCTCATTCTCATTTCTATTTTCTGTTTATTTACTGTTCTGTTTCACTGTTTTTTTAATTATACAGTCGAAGTCACAAGATGACTA
>JAMZAV010011790.1:0-18111 GCA_024449915.1 Sweltsa coloradensis
TAAAAAAAAAAACTCAATCGAACACTCATATCCGGGTGCAAGTCATATGTCAAAAAATTTAACCTCTACAACATAACCAAGTACTAACATTATTTAAAAAACTACTAAAGTACAACCTTTTTGACCACACACCCCTTTACTAAAATACAAACCAGAGAAAGTATAGATAGAAAGATTAAAAATTATATTACGCCGCACAGTTTAACAGACCAACGATACACAAAACCCAGCCGGGATTTAATAATAATTGCAAAAAGAAACAAAAAACACCCTTATCGACGTTCTATCCCATGTGCCAAAAACGTCGGACCACGTGGAAAAAAAAAAAATTGACAATATATGAATTTGAAATTTTGAGATCAAGAAGATTGGAAACAGAAAAAGGTAAATACAATCCCATTCTTTTAATCAGCCAAACGGATCATACCGAAGAAGCTTAAAAAGCATTAAAAAAATAGATCTAAACCCCAAAGATACTCGAGACTCAAAAGGCAGTAATACTCAACACGTGTAGAATAGTTCGTAAATTTTAAACTAAGAATATATTCAAATGCCTGTGCATTCGACAGTATCAGCCAACCGTCTGAACTAACACAAGCTGGAGCCCCTCTGGGGGGTAGATTACGTATCCAGAGCTTTCCTACTATCCCACCCAAACCCAAGCTAGACCCAAAACACTTTGGACCTCAGTGTGTCTGGCGTGGCCGGACGAAGATGAGGGGACCCTCGTCGAAAATTCGCCGAGTACGGGAAAAACAGTAATTTTGGTAAGTGAGTTTAAAAAACACTCAATAAACAATTAATAATATGTTGTTTATCATTTGTTAACTTGTTGAACACATCACCCTCCGGAACAACTTTTAATATGTACCTAGGTTGCAACGTTATTTGGCGGGATCATTCAAATATTGTCAGTTGAATAAAAGTTTATTTTAGTATAATTAATTAATTAATTAAATAATATGTTAATTATAGAAGTGTTTTCATATCATTAAGTCTTATAACATAATGGTATCAATGCTCCTCGTTCGCACCACCTACTACTGTCTGAGCTGAGCACAATTATTACAAATCCCGCCTCCCCAGAGCAACAGATATTTAATCTGTTCGTTCGCAGACCTAGTGCTAACACAAAAAAAAAGCCAGTGTCTATTGTTTACTCTGGCTTTTGGGCTTGTGTTATGAGAGCGAGTTTTAACACTGAGGCGAACGAACTGGACAAAGTGGCTCATTTCAGTATAACAATGCCCTCCTCACGTGACGTTGGGACAGGAGTGGAATGTAGCCAGGTACTAGTAACGAGTTAGTAGGTAGTATAAGATTACAACGTTCGTAGGCAGTACATGAATAGGCAGAAACGTTACGTGCTAGTTTAACGAATTAGAAGGTACGGATTTGTAATGACGTTGCATTTGGCGGGGAAAAAAAGATTGCTAATAGAATTCGGTATTTGTTTCCTTACCAAAGATAAAACGTTGTTGAATATCTGAAGAATTTAATCATGGTCAATGCCATGACGTTAATCAAATTACACTTATCTAACTGTATACAATTGATACGTTATCAAGTCGTCAAACCGCAATCTCTGGCCTTGACTAACCGGCCGGACGTTCAGGTCTTGTTTACACCGGGCCTGGGCTGACTCGCCTGAGATGCAGACCGGGGCGAGGATTTCCCCTACCCTTGCGTGTTCGGCTTCCTCAAGGAGTTCCGACCCTCGGAGATGTTCATCACGCAGATCCTGGTGGGACCGTGGAAGAACTTCACGACAGGAGGACATTGTGTGTTTGTTTAAGAGGCTTTCCCCCCCAAAAAAATTTTACCACAAAACCCTACAACGTAATAAAACCTAAAAAAACCGATAAAAAAAAATATCTTGTTTCTGGATTTACAAGAATTTTTTTTTGGTTTTCCAAAAATATTAAAAATTTTTTTTTGGCAATTTTTTAAAACGGCTTTAAACCCGCTTCTTTTTTTGTTTCCCCATGGATTTAGAGCATCGTACAATCTAAAAAAGTCCCTTTTTTTAAAATCGTGTCTTGAAACTGTGCACAAATAAACTACTCGAAATGCAAATTTTTGCGTATTTCGATGTATATTTGTGCACAGTTTAAGGGCACGATATTATAAAAGGGGCCCTTTTTTGTTAGTTCGTGATCTAGTTCTATAGGGAAAAAAAAATAAGCAGATAAAATTAAAAAAATTAAATTGAAATAAAAAATTAAAAAATTTGTTTAAAAAATTTTTTTTGGTTAAAATTTTGGGTTTTGGGTAATTTGGTCAATTACAATATTTGTAGCTGCAAACACAAAAAAACGTACTTTGCCCAAGAAAACAAAAAAAAACAGTCTTTCTTTCAAAAAAACTATTTTTGATGTTTTAACTAATAACCAGTTTCATAGTAATACTTAAAACATAATTTCGTACCCGCACAGCCTTGCACGAACATAATGTGTTGGCCTATAAAGAAGGACTAGACATCATAACATGATTAAAAACAAGTTACGTTAAAGAAGACAGTGAAGCTTGACTTTTCGCGCTCCTGTTTTCACTCGACTTATCCTGGTGAAGTATCCTCCACACAAAATGTAAATTAAAAAGTGCTTATATTAGTTTATCTTATTAATATTCGTTATCCAGTCTGAAACATTTTGCGTCGTTATTATATTCTCCTAGTGCGATACGCGCAGATACCTTTAATTTAGCGAGCCTAAATAACCTTTACGCTCGCTACTTTAACCCATCTTCCATTCTAATCCTATCGCTACCTACATTACCTACCTACCATACCTACCTCCCTAGCCTACCTACCGTACCCTCCCTAACTACCTCCGAATACCTAGTCTTTACCGATTGGTCGATGGTCGTGATTAAAATCCATATTATCGATTTTCCCAGTGCCCAGCTAAATCATTCCCGATTACACCCTAGCGGCCACTTCTCTCAGCTGATCGTGGTGTTTCTCCTGGTGACTAGATATGCGTGAAGATACAAACCAAGTGATCTTACTGGAGTGCATCACTGGCAGCCTCTCACGTTCTCCTTGTTTATTGTTGGCGGGCGAGACGTCGCCACTTTGTCAGGCAAGGTGTCCTTGTTCTTTTGTGACTTGAAATGAGTTAGCCGGGCTTGGGATGTGTTTTTCTCGGATCATGAGGAATATTAGAATAAACGGACTTTTTCCCTAATTTTAATCAACGAAAATTTAAAATTGTTAATAAAGGAAGTTAATGAGTGTAACCATTGTGAAGACTGCTGGAGTTTTGAAAAAGCTTTACTTGAAAGGACTAACGACAATGATTCTTATGTAGTGACAATATTGGCAATGATTTTTATCATTATATCAACAAGATTTTTGATATAAACCTTCCGTCGCTACAGCCAAAATATGGAAATTGTAGTAGGAGATTATTAACAACAAGAGTGTTAGGATTAGCGTTATAGCAATATAGGGCATGTAGGTGAAGAGAATTTTATCTCTTGGGTTGGGTCTATGTGAGACTAGTTATCAAATGAAAATCAGTTGTAAGAGGATACGTAGATGGTAACTTTTAAAACATTTTTAATCCAAATGAGAAATTAAATCTGTCACGTTTTATGTTTAGAACACATCAAGGAAATATGATTTGGAAGGATCAAGTAGAACGCTAAAAATTGTGGGACAATAATTTCATTTTGAAAGCCTATAACTTCATATTTTGGCACCTTCCTGCTACGGAGTCGCGCTAACTACACCTACATGTACGCCGAAGTCGAGCAAAGATTACTGACAGAAAGTCACAAGTCACACGAGAATGGCGATAATTGTTAGCCGCTCTTTATCAGCCTTCGTTGGCCAGGTCCTTCATATCAATCGGAAGTCATAGGACTATTCGCGCTCACGTACATCGCTGGAGGAGGTAATGATCAAACTTTCACCTTCAACCAAACAAAGTTGACGGACATCTCTATATATCGCTTCGTGGTTCCGGCTGGACACACCCAGCGATATTTAGGGCTGGAGTTCAGCCCAGCTTCGGGAAATCATGTACTTTCCGAAGTTACAGATCACTCTAAGAGTCTAGAGAAAGCTGCAAATTGAGTTTTGATGAACTAACAAAAATACCAAAAGGATAGGTTCATTTTGTAACTCACTTTTGTAGAACAATTTTTCGATTATGCGAAAGAGAGTTTCTAGGAAAGTTTAACCAATTAGGTGTTGCACGCGAAGCTTTTCGCAGGTAGCGTCACCGAAGTACCGGCCCAAACTGCTATGAATTATCAACACAGTAGGCCGTGACTGAATGACTCACTCCCGTCGTTCTTTGGCAGCGGCGCTGTGATCACTAGACCATGGGCTTGTACTAAAGTGGCGCTACGAAAAACATTTATTAAACTTCTTCCCTAAGACTTTGCTTGACAATGATTCTCCCTTTGTACATGGACGCAACATGAATCACAAACATGGACTTTACTTCTAGCTCATCACAATATAACCTTTACCCCAATATGTTTCAGCAATGATACTGCTGGCACGGTATGGGTGTTCTTCATTCCTTCAGTAGACAAGAGTATCTACTTCCATCAAGACCCCAACACAAAGCATAAGCTGTCTGGCTTAGACAACGCAGCTGTTAATGTGATGGGCGTTCAAGGGATATTCCAAGCAGAGAATAATTAACCGAGATACTTCATCAACCAGCACCAATCATTACTCTTTTTTCACATAAATGTGTAATAAAGCTTCAAGACTCCTGTGGAGGACTTTTAGAGACGACATTCACGAATTGGTAGCTTCCATCAAATGGTCTATTTGGTGGGGGCGTCGTTAGCTACTTGTGGCTACTACCAGGTATTAACAAAGATAATGGAGGCCTTGAGTTCCGCGATGGATGTGAAGCGACAACGGGGAGGCATTAGAGAGCGTGATTCACAATACATGTTGTTTGCCTTCGCCAACTAACCTTTAACCCACAACTTGTATAATAACTCAAAGATGTTTAGTGCTACAAAATAAGATTACTATTATTATTGTTTCTTGTAAGTTAGAACCTAAATTAACATGCCAATTTAAATTAATTATTTTTATTGAGAAAGTCAACAGAGTAAAAGCGGATTTCAGTAACTTTTCTTGATTTCTAGTGGCAGGGTGTGGAAAGATCTCTATTAAATTGACACAAATCAGATTTATCAAAAGATATGCTACGAAACTATCTGCAATGAGATTTAAAAAGTGTGTTCACGATACCATAAATTCACATAAATAATACTAAAAATCTTGGTCCAAAGGTTCTGCAGGGATTTTCTAAATAATTATGATACCTAACAAACTATACTTACAACTTGATTCAATTTGATCTACCAATATTGCCAACTGTCCCCAAAAACAATTTATTGCAAACTTGGCATTCCATGACCTAAGACAACCCTGAATGTATGTGGTGCAATATTTCAACAGGGAATAATCTACATCAGGTCTTGTGGGAGATTAAGATTCAGAGGGGATCACGGTGGGGAATGAAGAAAGAGTTTGCCTACTATGTACCACGAGGAGTTTGAAGCTGTCCACACATACTTGGTAAAATCTGGTTTTCACTTGTGTTTTGTGGTTCGAAATATTATACATGGTTCAAAAGTATTGTTTCCTCAAGAATCACTGTAAGGCTGTATCTTTCATTAATATATCCAAATTAAGCCCATTTGAGTTATTTCTATTAAAAAACATCATGTATAAACCATTATGATCAAATCATAGAGACTTCAGTAATTGTTTTCTTGTCAGCAATAATAAAGAGGGTGGAAACGCGTGCAAGTTTTTTCAACAACAGCATTCTTTTAGCTCTTTGCTTTGGGCGTATACCTGTTTCTATACATTTTCCTACTTGCAAATACTTGGAACTTGTTGACGTTGAACCTCTATATATTATATGAGGAATGTTACGGTCACACTTTGGCAATCCATTTTATCTTTATCTTAGATATCTACAAAAATTTTGATAATGTCTTTTTGACATTACACTCCATGTTAGGCCGTTAACTAATAACTGTATTCCATTTAGCAAATAGTACTCCTCAAAATCTGTAGCAATTTTCACCCGTGTTCTAGGGGCGGCCGCTGCGTTCGGTTGTGGCTGGCTACGTCTCAACTGGGAGGTGCTGGGGGAGGGGACGCTGGCTGTCTGCGCTCTGGTGCAGGGTGGTGCCCTGATCATAGCGTCTTATACTACCAACATGTGGATTGCTTACATAGGCTACATCGTATTCGGAGTGTTGTACCACCCTACAATAGTAATATCCACGTAAGTATTATGAGATTAGTCTAAATACTAAAGAAAAGGATCCACATTCAAGACACATTAAGTAGATGGTAAAAAACAATTTATTTGTATAAAAATATCGTTCGTTAGTGACTATAATTAATTGGTTTAATTGTTGGAGTTGTTCAGTGCAGCTTCAACTATTTTTTTAAATCAAAACATGTTTTATCACAATAATATTTCAATTTGCATTTGTTGATATATCAGTACCCACCAGCAGTTTTTATGGTCTTAAAAATATTAACCGTAAGCATTGAAGTCTAGAAGATATATTTAGAATTTGTGGATTCTGTACTAGTCTTTACTAAACATATATTTTATAAAACTATTTAAAAATTGTTACAGTACCGAGGTTGCTAAACACATCAACGAAGACTCGTATGGTCTGATCTTCGGAGTAAACACGTTCTTTGCTCTATTACTTGAAACTATTCTTACTGTGATCGTCACCGGAGAGGGAGGCTTCGCGCTGGCTGCCAGACCCCAGGTATTTACCGAATGTGTTTGGGACAAGTGTTACATAGATTATTTTAGTTAGGCCTGTCTTACATTTTTTTCTAAACTTTTACCAGTTTTAACATTTGGTTTGAATTCGAATACCTAACGAATGTAAGGTTTCTAATGGACAGTGGATGTTGTTTTGCATCTTCGCTTTAGCAGAGTCAAGCGGTTCAAGGAGGGTGAACCCAACAACGAATGGCAATACACGTAAGCATGACACTTGTGTCATGTGTATAACCCTACCTAGTTGTTAGATTAGCTGGCAGGCATACAGAGAGGTTTTTATGAATTGTTTGAACATGTAATTCATCACAACTAAGTGGACAAATACCTGAAATAATATCGAATCAAAAGGTGACAATATATTTTGTTACTAATCACTCTATGTTTAACTAACAATGACACTTAAGTGTTTTATTGTGATATTATATTTTGTTTTGTGATTATAAAAGTTGACTTTTTTGCAGGAACCATAATGTTTTGATTTGATTTGATATTGTTTAACGACTCATATTAATATCAAATGCTATATTTGAGACAATGGGCGGGGATAGATGTAGAATGAAGTATGAGTAGAAGGAGAGAGGGGAAGCCGGGTACCGGCCACGTAGCCTACTCCATTCGAAAAGTACACAAGGGACTAACGGCTTTACGTCACATCCGAAAGGACGGTGTAAACCTTGACATCATATAGTTTATCCACTCACCCGACTGCCGAGCAGACGTCGCAGGGAACGAAACAGTTAAACTAGCTCTCAAACCCTCCATCTGCTCTAACCAGCGGTATACGTGAGTCTGATGGCAGAGCGTTCACCCACTCTACCCCTGACCACGCCCGAGGTTGCTCAACTTCGGTGTTCGTGTGGGAACCGGCTAAACGACCCCGGCTAAACCGAAATGTAATTTTTATTAAATTAACAATGAAATATAATTTGATTCAGAAGTGTATCAGACGTAATAAAATGTTCCAGGACTCCCATTTAGCCAGGTATCGGTAGTATAGTCCAGGTCCAATACTGTTAAACTAACTCCTTACCCTAAACAAAACTTATACCAACCCTTAAAATGCCCTACAAATCAATTTATTCATATTTACCATACATTGTTTGGTAAAACATCAGTATTTTTTTTGTTTTTCCGATTACATGCGCAGATTTTAAAACGGATTCTAGCACCTGACAGTGTGTATCGAGTGAGTTAGAATAGTTAAACCACAACATGTGGACATTGCAAAATGGTCACCAAATTTAAACACAGGAGCGTCTAGTGGTTTTGTGTGTGTGTGAGAGGAGGGGGGGGGGGGGGGGAGGTTCAACTAATAGCCTTGGGAAGACTGTCGAGTTCAGTACCGAATAGCCAAATCGTGGAAAGGTTGCGGCACGTCTCTTATCATGACACAAGTTATCTGAGACAATAATTTCTATTCATTCATGTAGTTCAATTCGGTAGAAAACTGAGCACTAATACTTTAAACGGGACACGAAAGAAATTAATATTTTCGATATCACACAATATGGGTATATTATTATCACATCGTTTCTTCCAGTTCTTGGTCTACGGGAGCTTCTTCGTGGCCCTGGGCGCCATCTTTGCCGTGATGGCGACCGTCACGCTGTGCGGCGGGAAACACAGGAACCAACCTCTGTGGCTCTCTAAGAAATCAACCACCTGAGCGTAAAGACTATACATCAATCAACTTGAACCTACGAAGAATGATCAATATAGTTGTTGACCTAAAGGCGAGGTATACCTTTCAATGGAGTCAGTTTGACATAAAAGAATGGTAATTTGTCTATCACGTGGTCTTTCCACAACGTTTATATTGTAGTGACATTATTATTCATCTATGAATTTATTTCGTGACCATCAATCAAACAAAGTGAGCAATTTTTGGAATTGTGCTTTAATAGCGCAATTCTTACTTAACATTTGGGTGCAACCACAACCCATTAGTTTATGACAAACGATAGAGTTTCCAAGTGTTCCAGACTAGACCTCTGCGTTCTGCGTAAGATCTAGTTTTTCTCGAGCTCAGCCAACAGTCTTAATCTTTCAAACCTGACCCGAACATCCATCTGGATACCGATAATCTAATCATCTCAAATGGACCAGTCACTCTCATTTAGCTTTTTAAGTAGGACATTGCTTGGAGGCCCTGCCTCACCATGTTATACAGAACGTAAAACAAGTACATGTAATGCAATAGTGTATCTTAATAATATTGTGTACGTCTAGTCAATAATGAAAATTTCTATACAAAATTACAAATTGTTAAATGTTATTAATAAATACATTTTATTTGTTATCTGCATATCTTTCATTGCATGTTAATAAATCTCAGTAAAAATATATCTCGTCCACGTTTTGCTACAAATTCCAACAAGCCGTTATTAAACGAGTGAGCGCAGCGAACGGAGTGATCTCCATTCAACTTAAACGGCGCTTATCGTTATTCTGCGTGTGTATGTGTGTGTACGTTGAAAATCAGCCGAATCGCTGAACAGATTGCGCTGAAATTTTAAACAGACATCCGGTACGAGTTTATTGAGAACTGCTAACAAAATCAGCAAGATCCATTGCAATTTAAACCTACAAGAAATAATAAATTGAAAAATAGGCTTCCAATGTTTAGAAATTATTTTAACGACAATGATTTAGATTTTGAAAAGATATTTTTTGTTTGTTATTTACCTGGCTGTGAAATGCCGTGCCCATGCAAGGTCTATCAAATGTTGAACGTCAAGGTACCCCCAAATTCCGCTCGTAGATTGAGTAAACCTTGCAATATTAACACGTATTTCGTACTGGCTATGTTTTCCATAGTATTGTCACAGATGATAGACTACACTGCGTTATATGCATTTCAAAACATGTTTAATAATTTTTTAAATACAATCTAGATATGACAAAATCTTTCCCGACCAGGGGATTGAACCCACGTCTCCCACATTTCGGCTATAAGGGCGCTTTAGCCAACTAGACTTAGGAAACGCCAAAGTCGTTGTTAGACGAGTGAGCGAGTCATGTGTTGAGTACCCGGGAACATTTGCATTTAAGTTTGATAATAATTTTCGTATAAATAATAGTTTTTTTAAGTTTAGTTGGTATACGGGCGCGTCAACTGTAAGACTATAAAGCGCCTCTCTAGTCTATGATAGGCGAGAGAGCCTAAGGTAGGGGGAAGAAAAGCTATGTTACCGGGTAATCAACACATAGCATCACTCACTCATTAACAACGACTTTGGCGTTTTCCTAGTTTTATTCAGAACCCAGTTTCCATGAAATTAAAATATTAAGTTCATAAAACACATGACACATGAACATCACCGACAGAGTGTGTGTTGACTGATAAAACAATGTTAGATTTATCGATTTCGCTAATCGGGAAAAACTCCCGTTAGTGCAATTAATTATAGATTTTTATGACTTCTGGATTGATTGCTATATAAACTTTATTGTATAGATACAATGTACATATACTTATATCATCAAGGTTCATTAAATGATAATATGATTTTATATTATTGTAGAAACAATAAGATTCATGAATTCAAGGCGATTTTATCCCATTTGATTTAAAACGTCTGTTATGAAGGAGATCCTCAGCATATTAGTATGCCTTACTTCTAAGTGGACCGCGAAGTTTCTCTAAATTATTACTTGGCTCCCTTGGTCTGAATTCCTGCAAGCGGAGATAAGGGGGTTAAAAGAATAAGCGTATTCATGTACAATTCATAGTGTGGTTGATTTCCAAGGATACATAACATAACAATCAATGTCACCTCTTCCAGGCTAGTGATTGGTTTGGGTTAGCACGGGATATAACTTAAAAGTTACGGGAATCCTGGGGGTATATTTACTAAATCGTGCGGCAATAGTCTATCGACAACGTTAATGAAACTAGCAAATACGGAGGGATCTACATGGAGTACAATGAATGTCAATAATACGATAATGACGAGTATATTGTGAAGTTGCTCAACATGTTTTTATTCGAGCTCAGCCAACAGTCTAAATGTTCTAAACCCGACCCAAATATCCATCTGGATACCGATAATCTAATCATCTCAAATGGACCAGTCACTCTCATTTAGCTTTTTAAGTAGGACATTGCTTGGAGGCCCTGCCTCACCATGTTATACAGAACGTAAAACAAGTACATGTAATGCAATAGTGTATCTTAATAATATTTTGTACGTAGTCAATAATTAAAATTTTTATACAAAATTAAAAATTGTTAAATTTTTTAAATAAATACATTTTATTTGTTTCTGCATATCTTTCATTGCATGTTTATAAATCTCAGTAATAATGTCTCTGTCCACGTTTTGCTACAAATTTCAACAAGCCGTTATATTATTCAGAACGTAATTTCCATTAGATTAAAATATTAAGTACATAATACACATGAACATCATCGACAGATTGGTTTAATTGAATATGCTTTACTTATAAAGTTAGTTCACCAACATAATATACAGGGGGCAGAGTTGCAATTATTTACGTAAATTTTACAACGGCTTGCAATGTTCCCTAATACGTCTAGGGACTGAGGGCCACGTATGTTTCCCAATAGTATTTTTATATCGCAACTTTACCTGCTAAATTTAAAAATTCAATACCAAAACGTAGGTGGGATTCGAAGTTAGAGTTAGTATCAAAACTATTTTGACCACATTTCAATTTGCTTTTTCCTTCCTTTGCAAAGAAGCTGAAGTGAGTTAAAAAGGCAATGATCAACAAATTTATTTATTTTATTGCCAAATCGATTAAGCCACAAATCACTTTTTACTGCAAAAATTATTTTAGTCTATATTTAACCAGATGGTTTTTTAGAAGGCGACTATGACGCTGTTATGTAAGTACTTTAGACAGAATTTAAAAAGTTACTACACCGTGAATATATAAATGAGAAAATTCAATTATTTATATCATAATATGTTTAAAAAAATATACACAGCCAAAGTGTGGTTTGGAGAGGGTTCCCCCCTCCCCCCTCCCCCCATACACCCAAGCGCTAAGGAAGCCCTCGGTACTGTTAGTGACCTTCCAGCTACCTTCACAGCTCATACAGAACTACAGAGCGGTGTTGTGGATTACAGGCTACCAACGTATGGTGTTAATAAATATGCAGCCTGTGTTTAATACTGCACGTGTTAAAGAGCATAATTTAGTGGATTATATAATTCAGTGGATTATACTTCTTAAAGACAGTTTTATATTATGCGCCGGTGACCAGTGAAAATTTCGTTTAGTATTGTTTAAATATATTGATATTTGTTTCAGTTGCATTTAGTGCTATATCGACGCTTATTTGCCAATACGCGTAAGGGATATTTTCAGTCATGAAAAAATGTGTTCGCTTCTATTTTTTTTTTTGTGGGGGAGAGGGGTGCTTTTACCCCAATAAATTATTTTTTACCACATACTTTAAAGCATAAATACAGTTAAATGACCGTTTAAAAAGGTATAATAATATATAAATAAATACATAAAATAATAATGAAGTATCAAGAGGAAAGCTATTAGAAACTACTGATGTAAGAAACTACAAGTGTATGTGAAACCCCCTTGGCGATCAATTTTGATATTTTGAATTTATATCTTTAAATTTGATATTTTGTTATGTTCTTATTTGCTTTTACATTTATTTTGGTCTATACCTCAATGTAAATTGAATACAATGCTGTATTTTAGTGAACTAATAAATCAATATCTTATCTTGTAACTGTGATTCTACACTAATTTTCTTTTTTTTAATCCGAAAATTTACGAAAAATGGCGTTTTGGGAAATTTCTTAAATTGGCTTTAACCTGCTTCTGTTTTGTTCCACATAGATACTAGAGCATCGTACAAATCTAAAATGGCCCTTTATTACATCGTGTCTTTATACTGTGCCCAAATAAAGACTCAAACACGGAAAAAAATGCATTCCAAAAGTAAAAACCCTTTCTTAGTAATCAGCATATGTTGACCGAACCACTGACTCAAATTACAAACCAAAATATTGATGATTTACGGAAAAGGCTGTAGAATACGTCAATAATGGTCAATATTTTTAAGATCAAGCACGGGGCATAAAGATCGTCCTTATGTTATTTCTCATGGGATTTTTTTCCGATGGCACCTAGCTAAAAAAATACGAAGTTCAACATTTTTTCCGGGTCAAGGTGGACCCAATAGTAATTTTTCTGTTGATTTTTAAATTCATAACTAGTAAGCCTGAATGAAATATATTTTTGAGTTTCCCCTTTAATGAAATGAACGTAAGATCATCCTTGAAATTAGAACACTTGTTGCTAGAAAAGTGATATTATATTAGAGTAGAGTGTAATATGAGAGTGGCTAAAGGGATTAATTGCATAATGTGACTATAATAAATTTGATATTTATTACTTAGGTTTGCAAATTTAATACTAGTTTGAATACTTTTAGAGAGCTTTTTAAGGAGCTAGGAATACCTACTTTGGCATGCTCCCTTATTCAAGCTGCCGGGACATTCGTACGTTCCTAACTTAACCTTTTCCCACTGAACACCTCTATCCACTCCCATTTTACAAAAGCAAATCTCAAATTTTTAGGTCAAACATAAAATCATTTATTATATCCAAAAGTTTCTACTCGCCCCATGCATGAATTCCTCTCTACCTAAATTTAATGTAATGCATATACCAATTTTATTATTTACATTATAAGTTAGTTCATCTATATTATGCAACATTACATTATGTTTATTTTTTACATTAATTTTACAATACTCTTATACTTCTTGATTATCAATACTTAATTTTCTTACCTCAGTTAATTCACCTTCTCCTCCGGGAGACATACTTGTACCATGTGCATGTCAAGCTGAATAAAGTTATTCTATTCTATTCTGCACACTACTTAAATGGCACCAATATAAACAAAAAATACTTGTAATCACTGCAAATTTTATTTTAATCTAGGAGAAAGAGACTAGTGTGGAGAGAGAAGACCAAGAATTATACAGAGGAGAATGTCATAAAATATCAATAGGGTTTTTAAAAAAAAAAAGATTTTGGAGGGGTTCGGAGAGAGATTTGAAAAAGAATTTCAAGGAAATGAAAAATTTGCTGTAAAACATTATCAATGATAAAAGGGGGAGAGTTTTTGAAGCACATTCCAATGAAAAGAAGATGGAACCGTTATAAATGACTCACAGGAGAAGAAAACGTTATGGACAATCTATTTTGAGAGGTTATTAAACATAGAAAGATGTAAGGAAAGGAAGATCAGCGCATAAAATAAATACCGAAGATAGCCCTAGTGAAGCAGGAGAAGACGAAGTAGAAGATAAGGAAGAAGAAGAAGAGCTCTCAGAAGCGGAAGTTAAATTAGCAGTGAAGGAAATGAAAAACTGGAAGGCACCCGGGGTGGATGAAGTTGTTTTAGATATAATTAAAGCAGCATAAAAGAAGGGGAAAAACTGGATTTTCAGGGTGTTTACAGCAGCCTGGAGAGAGAAAAATATTTTAAAGGATTGGGAAAAGTTTAGTATAATATTTAAAAAATGTGACAAAAAACAATGTGGTGATTGCGCCATTGTGCCAAGCTGTATGAAAAAGTGCTCGAAAAGATAATAAAAGAAGAGGTGGAAAGAGGCTTGAGGGAGGATCTACATGGTTTCAGAAGTAGACGGTCAACTGAAAACCAGATTTTCTCAATAAGACAACTCATGGAAAGAAAAAGGGAAAATGGGAAGGAGGTACGGATCGTTTTTCTGGATCTTACAAATGCCTTTCATAGAATGCCGAGAGAGAGTTTGGGAATGCCACCGAAAAAAGAAGATTGATATAAGATTGGTGGAAAGAGTACAGAGTATGTATGTGAAGAATGTGAGTTGCGTGGAAACTAAGGATGGCAGAACGGATTGGTTTGAAGTCAAGACAGGTCTTAGACAAGGGAGTGTACTGTCACCGATGCTCTTCAATATAGTACTTGACGAGATATTGAGGAAATTGGGGATAGATGGGCCGGGGTCGTCCAGCACCTTAATGTATGCTGACCTTATACTCATAGGGGGAAGTCATGGGAAGAGTTTTAACAGAAAGTGGAGAATTGAATGAATGTAAAAAGATTGGACTAGAGATAAGCATTGACAAGAGTGATGGTTATGGGGAAGAAGAAGAGGTCTGGGAATAGGACCTTAGAAGAAAGGAACAGAGGAAAAGAACTAGAGACACAGATGTTTAAATACCTGGGCAGCATAATCTCTGCTGATTGTAAAATAGACGCGGAGATTGCAATGCGTACTGGTATCGCAGAGAGTTTCTTCCAGTTAGTGAGGAAACTGCTTTGGAAAAAAGAGGTGCCTAGGAGATACAAAATTTTAATATACAAAACATGTTTTGTACCGGTACTCGCATATGGACACTCATATTGATAAATTATGTAACAGACTACGCTCTTGCTCCTCTCGGCTTTATATTCTAAAACATGTATTACCTTTTTCCTTATTAAGAACCGTGTATCAATCCATAGCCGAATCTTTGATTTTGTATGGCATTTTAGCTTGGGGCAATGCTTCGCGGTGTCACATTCAAAGGGTTGAAGATTTACAAATAAAAATGTTAAAAATGGTAATGTGTGACGTTAGAAGCGATTCTGAACTCTCCCGTAAACAAATATTTTCTTTTTGTAATGTGCTGCCAATATCTTCATTGTTTATATATAGATTTATATTACACTTCTATTTTAAATCAGATTTCAAGATTCCGTTAGACTCATGCAAGGATACAAGGCTAAAAGTGGCGGGGGCATTCAAAATTCCCAATTTTAACAACAAATATGGCCAACGTTCACTTTCTTACTCGGTTCCTTCTACGTTCAACTTGATGCCCTCCTCACTGAAAACCTTGTCTAACATTTCAAAAATTAAAACTGAACTAAAATCTTATCTTCTTTCTGACACCTTTTGACAATGTTTTCCGTAATTTTTTTGGATTTCACAAATTAACTGAATATGTCATGCAACCATAGTATTTATACATACATGTTTTTCATGTTTATTTTGGTTATATGTTCCGTTCTCTGTATTGTCACCATCTTAAATAATTTATAAATTGTCTTTACCCCACAGTTAAGCCTTTTTCAGGCTTTGTGGGTTTTTTGATTATATTCTTGTTAGATTTATTTCTGTAGGCCTATGTACATTAATTATTTATTTGTACAATTTTGCAATGTTGTATGAGTCATGTATAATAAATAAAATAAATAATAATAAATTTTATTTAGAGTCTACCCACTCAGTTATATAACTGATTTTCAGTGGGGGACTTTAAATCAAAGCGACCAAGCCAACCCTGCAGGCCCCGACGCAATCGACGAGTGAGCGATAACCAACCAAAGATCGATATTTTTAATAGGAACTATAGCAATCAGTGGTATGGACAGTGCGAACACCCGCGAATCAACGCCAGAATCAACAAGGCCGATTCAGAACAACATAAGTTCTATGACAATAAAATAAATTTGTATATAAATTACTAACTTGGCAATAGATTTTATTAGATATAGATTAGTATTAGCGTTTATTGGATGAATTGTTAAAATTGTATGTTCTCTATGAAATATATAATACTAAGTAAGAAATATATATATAAAAAAAGACAAATTCAAGCTGCGGAAATAAATTTTTTAAAGTAGTGTAATGGGGGTTACGACTATTGATAAAATGAGAAGCACGAAGTTAAGGAAATAACTAAGAGTAGAGAGTTTAAAACTTTACGTAATTTTAAACTAAAACTAGGAAAACGCTTAAGTCCCGCCGCGTTGTTGGATGAGCGTAATTGGTGCATTGAGCTGCCATGTGTTATGCGGATTTTCTGTTGTTCTGTGAATAAATTATTACTAAGTAAAAGATTTTTTAAAAATAAATTAAATTAAATAAAAAATTAACTAAAATTTTTACTTTTTTTTAATTAATCGTACTAATTAAAAAAAAATAAAAAAACGAAAAATTGCGATTTTTATAAGAAATAATTATTTGATTGCGCTCAAATTTCACACGAATATATAAATTCATAAAATTAAGGTTCTGTGAAAAAAAATTACAATAGGATAAAGCATGTAGGTGTTACAAGTCAAAGAATTGTTTTAAAAAAGAAAAAAAAAACACAAATTTATATTTCCATGAAAAATATTTTTAGAATGCGCTCAAAGTTCACACGGATATCTTCATTCATAAAATTAAGGTTCTAGTGAAAAAATCATTAAAATCGGATTAAGCATGTAGGTGTTATAAGTAAAATAAATTTTCCAACAAATCATAAAAAATCGTTAAATTGCGATTTTCACGAGAAATAATTTTTTGATTGCGCTCAAAAACGTGGCAGTTCTAAGTTCAGAGATTTCGAAGGCCTTCATAAAATTTCATCGCAAATGGAGTATTGGTTTAGCCGGAATCGTGCTGACCAACACACAAAAATACAGAAAAAAAAGAAAGAAAAAAAAACATTCCAGATTTTTTTTCTCCAGTGTAGTGAAATGGAATATTCGCTTCGCTCATCCAATTATTGTTTAGAAATGATATCTTATGACTGGAGTTTTACAGGAATTTAGATGTTTGATCCTGAAATTTGAGAAAATACACAATTTAGGGAATTTCTTAAATCGGCTCTAACCAAACCTGTCTATTTTTTGTTTCATATAGAAACCAAAACATTTTACCAATCTAAAATGGGCCTTTTTTACAACGTTTCTTGAAACTGTGCACAAATATACACTCAAACACGCAAAAATATGCATACCGAAATTACACCCGATCTTGGTAAGCATCATATTTTGTCCGAACCACTGCCCAAATTACAAAAAAAAAAATATAGCAAATTTACAAGTAAGGTTGTCAAGTACGTCAATAACAGACAATATATTTTGGATTCAAAATCCTCATAATGACGACGACGAGGATGTAACGATCCCTGAAGATTTTCCCCATATTATTTCGATTGGGGAATTTTTGACGATAGCTTGAAAATAATCAAGTATGATCATTCTTTTCCAGATCGTAGTAGACCAAATAATTTAAAATGTGTCTTCATTACAGTATATTAACAAAGAATGTGTTATTATAAGAATGGTGGAAGCAATGCAAGGAGATTAGTAAAGGCATAGGATTAAATAACTCTTTTCAAGGCTCTTGACATTGCGCGACATATA
Source organism: Sweltsa coloradensis (assembly GCA_024449915.1). Classification (NCBI taxonomy): domain Eukaryota; kingdom Metazoa; phylum Arthropoda; class Insecta; order Plecoptera; family Chloroperlidae; genus Sweltsa; species Sweltsa coloradensis. The sequence goes on from JAMZAV010011790.1 coordinate 17,980, forward strand.
ATAATAATTATATTGCATGCTTTGTGTTCTGTCTAGACGTGCCGCATTGACGTATCTGGCTTTAGTAGGTTTGGATTATCTCAGTATCATTAGTTTTAGTTTTTTTAGTCTATTAAAGTTTGTAACGTTTTT